>PISW01008973.1:0-66756 GCA_004023785.1 Mungos mungo
GTGCGGCTGTCGGTTGGGGGGGAGCAGCCGGCACATCAGATGGCCTCTGCTGCCTTCTGAGGTAAAAGGGTTTATCTTGGAGGAGCAGCCCCGGCAGACCGATATTTCCCTCCACCTGCCCTGACATTGCTCTACCCTTCTCCTCCCTGACTCACGAGGCCCTGCGGCCGCCTGTACCGCCATCATCCGGGCCGAAGCCATGACTGTCAGACTGTGGCATGAAGACCCCTTCCGTCATAACCAATAACTAATAAAAACTGATGAAATATGTGGGCTTCTGGGGCCCATCCCGGATACACCAGCTACAATGTCTGGGTTTGCAAATGAGCCAGATGGGGGTTCGGCTCTGTTCTGCACGGCTGGCCATCCTTGGACTTGGAGCCTGCGAGGGGCAGGATGGGGCAGTGGCCCTGGGCTCAAGCACGAGACGTCGAAGTCCCCCGGCCCTCCCGGTGCGTGTGAGCAGGGGCACGGCCCTGCACCTGCCCGGACTCCATTTTCTCCCCGTGGCTTCGACAGCGCTGGTCTGGTGGGATCATCTGATGTTGAACCAGACGAGCGTGTGAAGGAGGCTCAGGCCCAACCCTGAAGCACAAGAACTGGTCACACGCGGTCGTTTGAAAATAGCAGGAAAGACCGAGACAGACACTCGTGAGCTCTTGAGAGTGACTTTCCCCCAGAACTCCAGCGCTGCCCGGGAAGCAGGGAACAGCTCCCTTCTGTCACAATGTTCCGGGCTCCGGGGGCTCCCGAGGCCAGGCCTGAAGACATCCCCTCTGTCCCCGAGGCCGTGGTCCCCACAGTGCGACACTAATGCCTCCTGCATCTCTCCCTCACGGTTGGCCAGGCAAACTCTGGTCCCGTAGACCTACCAGACCCTCCTGAGCGTCGGCAACCTTCCGGGTCCTGAGACATATGAGGGAGAAAGTAGTCTTTGTCTTTCGGGCCGCTCAGTCCCGTGGGAGAGAGGACACTGGTGCCCCGCGCACTGTGGTGGCTTGCGGCTGCCAGAGGAGGGTCGGACGGGGACTGCAGCCATAGCGCCGCTCCGAGGTCCACGAGCCTGTTCTGGAAAAGCTCTCGCCACCTGGCCAGGTCCCTGGGGGGTTTGCTGCAGCAGGAGCTTCTCAGGGGCTCCAGCTCTGACGTCACACGTTCCCGTCTCCGTTCTCTGCACAGACGGCACTAAATGCGGTGCAACCCCCCCCCCCCGCAGGACAGGATTCTCACTGTGTCCATCATGGTTAATGGTTTCCCGCACTCTGCTGTCAGAATGACCCAGAGAGGAAAAAGTCAGGAGGCCAAGACGCCTCTCATTCCTGATCCGGGCTGTTGGCTGTCTGTCCCTGCACACATGCCCTTGGGTCTGGGCACCCAGGGCTCTGTGCCAGCACAGTCTTCCGCTCCCTGGCCCTGTGGTCACCCCTGACGTGCGTGGGCATCGTGGATTTTCCTCGTCCAAGCAGAGCAGGGCCTGTGCTCTGCTCCTGGCCTGGCTGCCCCTCGGAATCGCCCTGCAGGCGTGTCCCCGACACAACGAGGACACCTTGATGTGGCCCAGGCCCCCACTGTCCCCGCGCTGTCTGGGAGCTCACGTCCCGCACTGACCCTCCAGGTGTGCGTTTTCTGGTGGTTCAGACTCCGCCGCCGTCTCTCAGGGAGCCGACCCCAGGCCTGGCGGACAGCGTGAGCGCTGGCCCCTGTGTCTCTGTAGACGGGAGGACGGGGCAGGCGGCTGAGCGGTGCGCCAACGGACCAGCCACGGTGGGGCTTTTGTGAGGGTCCGAGGGGATAAGGTGTAAAGACTTTCCATGTGACGTGTAGACACCGAGGGCTGACTGGTGACGGGTCACGGCCATGTCAGGGATGACAGTCGGCAGGACTCTCCCAGGGCTCCAGGGGGCCGGACGTGGCTCTAGGTTTATTGTACAATAAAAATGGTTTGTTTCTGGAAGTGTATTTGGTGTATGCTCGGAACCCCCGAACGGGTCATGCTAGGACATGAGAATGGGCGAGTCCTTAATTCTACCCTGGAGTTCATTCTCCCAAATAATTGCTTTTCTTGTTGGGTCACAACTCCGGGACTCCCGGGACACTGAGCTTGGAGCAGCTCTGCAAGGAACGCCCCTCGTGTGCAAGGGGCCGGACTGTCGCTTGTTCCAAGTCAGGTGCACGTTAAGGTGAATTTAAGGGTTCGCCTGTCCTCACACCCTTCGTGTGTGTGCACGTGTGCACTTAGGACACCAGCCTGCGGGCGAGTGCTCTGAAACAGGGGAGCAGAATGGGGAGGTGGGTCTGGGGGCCCAGTGCCGCCCCCTCCTCCATGTCCCCATCGAGGGCTCCTGTCACGTTTCTTCCCCTTGGAAGATGCCTTCCGCTGGCGGAGTCTGCTCCCGGGGGAAGCGCGCGCAGGCGCCCTGGGTGCCCCCACCCTGGCACCTGACTGCTCGTCCTCACGGCGCCCAGACGAGACGCGCGAACCGCAGCGGCTGTGATCGCCATGGCTGTGTGTGCCCTTCCACTGCGGGAAGTGGGAGACACGCGGGCGGATGCAGACGGCATGCAGGTCAGTGACGGGACACTTGGTGGCGACTTGAAGAGAGCCAGGCCCAAAGCGACCCTCGGGGGCAGAGCAGCCCCTGTGCGCGAGCACGTCAACCACGGCCGTGTCCATGCTGCTCCCTCACGTCCCCCCGTCTCCTGACCCCCAAGTGCTTCTCTCTTCTGACAGAAATGTCAGCAAACGCAGTGCTCCACTGAAGGTCCAGCGCATACAAGGATTGCATTTTGGGGAGAAAGAGTGGAGTTTTATGCTGGCACGGCTGTGGCTGAACTGGTACTTTCCAGGTGAAGCATCTCCTCCCAGAGTTAGGTCCGGTTACCGGGCTGCCCTTGGGCGATGGCTGTCGTCCTTCAAACGTGGACAAGCCACGTGGCGGGGGAGGTCCTCGGCTGCGGCTCACACACTCCCGGCTCGGGCGGTGGGGTGCCAGGGGACGGGCCGTCCGAGCTGCCACATTGGTGTCTGACGAGGGCGGGGACAGGAGTGAGGCAGCGGCCCGGAGCCTCCTTTCCCAGGAGGGAGGGCCTGGTGCTTCGGGGGCCTGGGCCGCGGCTCACCCCGCACTGGGCGCACGGAGGGCCCGTGGGCTGGCTGCCCGGGGCTGCAGTGGCTCAGGCCTGCCCTGGCGGCACTGGGGTCTGGCTCGGCAGCGGGCGAGGCGGCCTCCTTCCGAGGGCCTGCCGCACGTCTAGGGGAGGATAGCAGGTGTGGGGGGCGGTCTCCCTCCCTCCAGACACGGTGCAGGGAGCAGTCCAGGCATGGCCATCACTGTCCCGCCTAGTGTGACCTGGGTCAGTGGTAGGCACAGAGGTCACGGCGCCAGTGTTCAGAGAAGAACGGTGTCAGAGCTGCCTTCTCCAGCAGGAAGGTTCAGCAACGCAGTGGCGTCCAGCAGGCCCGGAGCAGGAGCCACCCTGCCGACGGCTCCCAGACGCCATCTTCCCTCAGGCTGAGTCTCTCTGGTCACTGAGCCTGGACCCCAGCTCTGCCCTTGGCATTGGGAGCTCCAGCTCACGGGATGAGTGGAGGTGAGTGCCACTGGCCATGTGGGGAGCCTGCCGGACAGTCCCTGATGTGACTGCACGTGCGGGCGGGCAGAGCACCTTCGCCCACCACCAGCCCACGCACACCAGAGCCACGCGGCCTGGAAACAGGAGACTTCGGAGCAGGTTCACGCTGGCTCCTACCACTCCACCCTCTCCCCCTGCACAGGTGTGTGCGTGCATCAGACTCACCCCCACACCCCCTCCGGGAGTGGCCACTCACTCCTCGCCCGCCTTCCAACGGCGCTGGGGTCGCAGCCCGCCCAGGCTGTGTCGGCAGCGCCGGAGGCGTGAAGACCAGGGCGTAGCTCGGGGTTTGCTCTGAGCGGTGTCTGCACACAGCGTGTTCCCAGCAAACCGGCCGCGTGTGTGGCCAAGACAGAGGACCCCTCCGCTGCCAGCAAGGATTTTCCCGAGCATTGCCAGGGCGTCTCGGCATGTAACAGTCAAAAGTCACCTGTGAGCCGGGAGGCCGGGTTAGGGGGGTCACCTTACTTGCTCCGTTAGCCAGCGGGGGCATTTCCTCTGTTCCAGGTCCCCGCTGACCGTGCCCACGCGCGGTCCTGATTCCCGTCTCAGCTCCGTGATTCAGGCTACGGTCCCTTCCCCACCTCACAGACGAGGCACTGGGGCCCTGACGTGCGGGCCTTGTGGCCCAGGCTCCCGGGGGGCCAGTCACAGAGCACGAGGCCGTGTCCACACGGGACTCCGGGTAGACACACGGTCCCAGCCCCTCGAGCTGGGAAAGACGAGGAAGCAGAGGAGGATTCTCTTTCTCAACTCACTCATTCCACGTGCGCTCCACATTCCCGAAGCAGCTGTCAGCAGACTGACCGAGTCCCAGAAATGTTCCCGTTTAGTCCCCGAGAGAAGAGAAACAAGATTGGTCAGACTTTCCCTTGGGCGCATGTGCTTTACTGAGGCGCCGGCCCTGAACCCGTGGTCCAGGGACCCAGGTTCCGATTTCCACAGGTGCATCCTCCTCGACCTGGCACCCTGCTCTGGTTCCGACGCACCATGGTTCTGTGACTTGGCTTCCCTGGGATGACCACCGTGCTTCCTGGGAGGGTCCCCCGGTGAGCTCCTGCCCACGCCCGCTCCCCCTCCCCCTCCCCACCGCGAGCAGTGAGGACACCCTGCACTCTCCGCCGAAGGGTGACCCATCTGTCAGGCGGTACTGACGCGCAGGAGGGATCTGCATGGGCCGGGAAGCCTCACCCCTCGTGCGGGTGGTTGACAGCGTGCCGAAAACAGGACACCGCGCATGCCAGGGACGCGTGGGGCGCCCGCGCACGGGCCCTGCCTCCCCTGTGTCCCCCAGCGGTCTCAGCAGGGGCCCTGTTCAGATCCCCCCCACCCCTGCAGCTCTCTGGTCCCCACGGCACACTGCTTTGGTGCTGGTGTCATCCGTGAGCCAGAACTGGTGTCCCACCAGGCAGGAACCCAGCCAGCTCTTCCCTTGTTGGATAATCGTACAAACTGTGTTCCTCGCTCTCCCTCCTTCTCCCTCCCTCCCTCGGTCCTTCTTTTCGGAGGGTAAAACAAAGCAGAGAGAGGAGGGCTGGTCCAAGAGAGCTGTTTTCCTACAACTGCCGGAGTTCTCGGTCATGTGGTCGCTGCCAATGTTTCCCACCACCCAGGAGGGGAGGGCATTGTGGTGGGGACAGGAGCAGAGTCTCGCGCTCTGGGAAACCCACACAGCCCCTCCCCCCCCACCCCAAGGGTCTCGCGTGTGGGGACAGTAAGGCCTCCCCCTCAGCGCGCGGCCGGGACCCCCTCCACTCCTCGGGGAAGGGAGCTGCTTACTTAGATTGTCTTCGTCCTCCGTGTTTGTGGCCCCGGGGCTTAGGTGCTTGAAGGGCGCGATGTAGGCTGACAAGGCGCTTACTTTGTCTGGAAAGAAAAGAACAGGAAATGCACTTTTGACATGGAGTTCCGGAAAAACTCGGCGCTCTCCCACGTTCTTACTCCCGAGGGTCTGGCCAGGGAGGCGGAAGCTCGTTTTGGCTTCGGCCACTTCGTTCCGGTTCAGTCTTTTATTGAATTTCTGACAGCATTTTTATCAAACTCCTCTCTCCACTCAATTTTAAACTTTATGATTTCCATCTTTCTTCTTTTCTCATTTTTGGCATCTCCCTCCGCTTGTTCCCTGTCCCTCAAAACCCGAACCGGTCGTCCCCGGGGCAGCACCTCGTGTGGGCTCCCGGGGTGCCGGGGGTGGGGGCAGAGCTTGGGCGAGGGCCTTTCACAGGGAGGAAGTAAAGCACGTAAAAAAAGCCACAATTAAGTGAGAATCGTGCAAATCAAGCCAAGACCTTTCCTCCCCGTCAGTGGAGACTTGCCGTGTGGGCTGGAAGTGCGTGCACAGGGCCGGCAGCGACGAGGGAGGAAGGGGGGCGGAGGGCGGGGCCTGCGCCTGCACCGCGGCGGGCAGCAGGGACATCATCGTCCCAAGTTTGGGCTCCTGACCCCGGTGGGCAGCCGGCCCCAGGGACACTGCTCGTGGCCGAGCGGACGGCTGTCCCAGTCTCAGCGCTGCGTCTTAAACAGAGAGACAGGGTTGTGGGGGAGCCCGGACGGGAGGCACGACAGACGGACTAATAGGGGGTCAGAGGAAAAGCTCCGACTAGTCCAGGCTCAGGAGCTGGGCGCTCGTTCACGGGGAGCCCACTCGGGGGCAGAGGCGAGCGCACCCCGGGTCCCCCTCGGACACCGCCTCCCGGGGGCCCCTTCCCGCTGTTCCCGGTGGTCCTCGTGCCTGGGCCTGGCCCGCAGGGTCTGAGCTACTTTGCTACGGGGACATGTCCCGCCTCCGGTAATCGGCTGGCACCGAGGGCAGGGCTTGCCGTGGGTCCCGCCGCCTCTGTCCGCGGGGCGGGGGGTGGGGGGGGCTCCCTTTTGGGCACCATTCTCAGTGTGACTTGGCGCGGCCACCCCTGCCAGCATTTTCATCTGCGGTTAGCGGGCAGGCGGTCAGACCCGGGCTGGAAATGTGCCTTTTCTTTCCGTTCTGAGCCTGTTTTCTCTTCACCCCGGCTTCCCAGAGGCCAGAGAACCTCACACTGAAATTCATTCAGGAGCCTGTTAACAGCTGTTGTTTCCAGTGGGGACGGTGGCGACGTAGTGTTCGCTCAGAGAGAACAATAAATAACTCAAACGTAAAACGCCTGCTCGCTCTTCATTCTCCCGAACGGGAAGAGCAGGCCAGGGACGGACTGGCTCTCCCAACCCTCAGCCCAGGCTAATTTACTACGAGGGAATGAAATCTTTTGCTTGAGTTATAATTTCATTAAGGGCGCCCAATAATGTTATACAAGGAGTGTGAGGCTCAAATGATTTAGTCTGGGCGCCTCCAAACGGAATTACATTTTTCTAATAAAGCAGCGCTGCCGGCCAAACACCCACAACGACACACGCACGGCACCACCTCAGAGCTCACCTCAGCAAAACTGTGAAATATTTAAAGACTGTTTTAGATGCTCAGAGTTCTTGCTGTCTAGGGTGGCCAGATTTATCAAATAAAAACACAAGACTCGGAGTCCAAACTGTTTCAGATGAACAGCAGATACGTATCTAGTATGTATCAATGTCCGGCATTTTGTGCGGCACGCCTACACCAAGACGTTACTCAGCGGGTCTGAGATCCAGATTTAAGGCCAAGGGCGTGAAGAGACACTTCTCGGAAGACGTCCAGACGCCAGCAGACACGCGAAGAGAGGCTCCGCATCACGGATCACCAGGGAAATGCGAACGGAACCCACAAGGAGCAAAACAATGGAGACATCCCTGTGCCCACTGACAGAGGCGTGGACCAGACAGTGGAGTGAACACACACAGGGGACACTGTTCCTCCTCAATAAGGGAGGCGACTCTGCGGGACGCTGTGGCCCTGAGGCCATTATGCTGAGTGAAATGAACCAGCCGTGGAAGGACCAACAGCGTGCGGTGCGCTTACTTGAGGTCCCTAGAGGAGTCAGATCCACAGAGACAGTACAGTGGTGGGGGCTGGGGGTGGGGGTCAGTGTCTAGTGGGGACAGAGGTTCAGTCTGAGAAAATCAGGACGTTCTGGAGATGGACGGCGGCGAGGGCGGCCTGACGATGTGTATGTATTTAATGCTGCTGAACTGTATGCTTAAAGATGTTAACATGGCAACTTTTATGTTGTGTGTATTTTACCGCAATTCGATAATTCAGGTTCGACTAGACACCCAGTGTTCTGTAGTGACCCCACCTCTTCCCTGTCTCAGCGACTCCTCCGGGGCAGTGGGTTTCAGATTCCCAGCCCAAACACACCGGCCTGAACTAGACAGGGCACCTGCTGACCTGTCTGCTGGGGAGCCCGCGGCCTTGCTTCTGTGCAAGGACGGTGGTCCCTAAGAGCGGGCAGGCCGAAGGGCAGCGTGTCGTTAGGAGAGACGGCGGGGACTTCTGTTTTTTATTTAGAAGAATCGCCACAAAAATGATGTGGTGTCAACGCCTTTCTTTGCGGCTGTTTCCTCAACCCAGTTTGTCGGCTGAGCCCCAGGTCGGGGTGGTCGCGTCAGAGCTGAGCGCAGGCATCTGCCTCAGTCTGCTGTCCACGCTGACCACAGTCATGAGATCTACTGAAAACGGAGGCCGTGCTTTCATTTTACCCAATTCTGGACGCCCTGTACGCCGAGAGAGGCTGGCTCAGACGTCCCCACCCGGTGTAACGTCTGGAAGAAGAAGGTGTTTTCTGTGGGGAGAGTACCTGGAGGGCGCTGCAGGGCAGCGCTGCGCTGGCCGTGATGCTGGACGGCGCCCGGTGCCCGCCTCCAGCCGGGGCCCTGCTCGGGAGCACGGCCGCCCTTTGTCACACGGCAGCACGTCATTCCTAACGCATTTCTCGAAATGACCCAGGACATTTGTGTAATAAACCTTATTACTCATTGCAAAACAAAGGCCTGAGGCCCCGTGGAAGCGAGGGGGTTTCTGTATTTTCGGAGCACGTGGGAAGCACCTTCAGAGGGTGGAACCTGGAACCGTATGGGGTCGCGTTCGTGGAGAATGTTGATAACAAAGAACAGATAGCATTTTAGCGCTGTAAACATAGATAAATAGGCCAGGGGGCAAAACAGAGCTTCCGAAATAGAACTGTACCTGTAAGGTCAACTGACTTTCAACAAAGATCTCTAAGTAACACACGGGGGTGAAACGAAGTCTGATCGACCAGGAGAGCTGGAGGAGCTGTGCACCCGGCTGGACAGAGTGACCCTGTGCCCCACCTCGGTCCGCGCGTGGGGGTGATCGCAAACTGCGCCACGAGCCCACATGTAAAAGCTGCAACTGTGAAACTTGTGGGAGAAAACACAGATCACGGTCACGGCCCTCATGTAGGCAGGTTTCTTAGGACACCGAAAGCGCTAATCATAGAAGAAAAAAGTAAATCAGTTTTCATCAAAATTAAAAATTTCAGCACTGAAATACACTGGTAAGAAAACATAAAGCAGGTCATAGGTTGGGCGAATAAATTTATAATCCAGACGACTGATTTGTATCCAGAATATAAGAACTCTTTCAACTTAATAATAAAAGGGAAAAAATCCAACTTTTAAAAAATGGGCGAACTACTTGAACAGAAACTTGACAGAGGAGAATATCAGAAACCAGTAAGGCCACCCCAGAGCCCTCAACGTCACTGCACACGGGGTGAAACGTGCATGCAGACCATAAACGTGTGTCGGGACACACCCACCGGAGCGGCTGAGACTCGGGACTGTAGCTCAGAGGAAACCAGGACCCCCCGCCCCTCCTGGGACAGTCGCTTTGGAAGACATTTTGCCTGTTACATATATACGTTATGCTTCTAGATTTTTACCCAAGATAAGTGAAATACAGGTGTTCAAAAAAAATTTGTGCAAGAATGATTAGAGAGATTTCATTCATTACAGCTCAAAATTAGAAATATCCTTGGCCATCACCTCCCTTCCCCTTCCCCCCTCCCTCCTCAGCCCTCAGTTTGTTCTCAGCATTCAAAGGTCTCTCATGATTTGCCTCCTTCCCTCTCCCCATCTCTTTCCTCCCCTTTCCCCTTCCCATGGTTCCCTATTAGGTCTCTCCTGTTAGACCTATGAGTGCAAACGTATGGTATCTGTCCTTCTCCGCCTGACTTATTTCGCTTAACATGACTCCCTCTAGGTCCAGCCACTTCGCTACAAATGGCCAGATTTCATTCTTTCTCATTGCCACGTAGTACTCCATCGTGTATATATACCACATCTTCTTGATCCACTCATCAGGTGATGGACATTTAGGCTCTTTCCATGATTTGGCTGTTGTTGATGGTGCCGCTATGAACATTGGGGTACATGTGCCCCTATGCGTCAGCACTTCTGTATCCCTTGGGTGGATCCCCAGCAGTGCTATTGCTGGGTCATAGGGGAGTTCTACGGATAGTTTTTTGAGGAACCTCCACACTGTTTTCCAGAGCAGCTGTAGAAGAGCGCTGGGTGTTATATGGAAACCAACTTGGTAATAAACTATTAATAAAAAAATTAGAAATATCCTGGATGCCCATCAGCAGAGGAATGGACACGTGAACTGCATTACATTTACAGGAGGGGATATTGTCAGCAATAACAACAACCAGGGATTAAAATATATGGATGAAACTCTAAAACATTATGGTGAGCAAAGAAAAAAAGACCCAGGCACAGAAGAGCAGGGGGAAGTAATTTCATGTCTATGCAGTCCTGGACCAGGCGGACCTCTCCAGGGAAGGAAGTCAGGTGGGGGCCTGGGAGGGGGGAAGGTGCGCAGTCACGGCCCCTCGGGGGCACTGGGCTCTTGGGTTTGTGTCTGCTTATTTCAGAGACTTGGCAGCTCACGTATTTTAGAAGGGTCCGCGGTGGTAATGGAGAGTCACCCTCTGATCCAGACCGCACATGTCGGGAAACCTGGGGCGCCGGTGGGGGGCAGTGCGGGGGTGGAAGTGGGAGCCACAGCAGGTGCACAGAGGACCCGAGCATGCCGGCCACACCTGCCGCGTGACTCCGCGCACCCACGGCGGCGGCCGGAGGGGCTGTGGAGGCCCGTGTTCTGGAGCCTGGCTCGTACACGCGGTGAGTGCCGTCACAAGCTTTGTTTATACGTGACGTATGAAGCGGTTTTACTAAGTGAGATGAGGTGATGAAAGGGAGATTGTGAGCAGGGGAGAGGGACAGAGAGAGAGAGGGAGAGAGAATCTCAAGCAGGCTCTGCGCAGAACATGGGGCTTGGTCCAGCAGCCCTGAGATCCTGACTTGAGCTGAAATCAAGGGTCAGACGCTTAACCGACTGAGCCGTCTGGGCGCCCCGGTGAGACGAAGGTTTTAGAAAGTCGTCTGGTGACGCTTGTGTGACACCACGTGTTTGCTGGAACTTTTACTAAGCCGTGACTGCTAAGATCTCTGAGCAGCCGATCTTCTAAACTAAATATTTCCTAGTTTAGGTTAGTTTTAAAAGTTACATACATTGAGCACTTTGGTTTTGCCCCCATTTCAACGATTTACGGCGGGGTTTTATACAGCACATCCCTGCTCTGTCGGCACGGTCGCCCACGTCCAGCTCGGCTCGGCGCTCTCGGACGGTCATGTCCCTGGACAAGAAGGTGACAGCTGGAGGCCACAGAACTCTGCTGGTGCCCCCGGGCTACGAACCGCGGCCCCTCTTAAGTTCCTTTCTTAGGGCTTCTTTGTGCCAAAACGCACTCTGACAGATGGCCTCCCTCAAGCCTGACCCACTTTCCTCCCGAGCCCTGTCTTCTGCTCAGAGACAGGTACGTCTTTAATGGATGTTACTTCTTTCTAAACACAACCACGAATCCGTCTGAACAGGTGGGCCGCCCTGGGAAGCAGGGAGATAATTAACCTCCATGCGGGCCGGAGGAAAGGAGTAACATTTTGGAGTAAAGGCAAAGGATTTTTCTCGCAGAGTTTCAGGAACATGTATTTTAAAACAAGCTGCCGTTTCGTGAGTCTAGGCAACATTAAGAAAGAGAAGGTCTGGGGTCTGCACGGGGATAGCACTCAAGGGGGTCTGATTCTCACAAGAAGATGAGATCCCTTTGGGCGACTTCCAGATGGGTGACGGGCGTGAGTGGTCTTGAACGGGTGCGAGGAGGCCGGAGGCCAGCGTGTAGGAAGCCTCTCATTCCCTGTGTGCGCTCAACTCTCACCTTCCCCCAAAGCCGTGTTGGAGCCCTGACTCCCAGGGACTCCGGGGTGACTGGAGATGGGATCCTTCAGGGGACTGGGGTGAAATGAGGTCACCAGGGTGGCCCGAATCCAATCTGACCGGTGTCCCCACAAGAGGGGGAGGTCAGGACAAAGACACGCATGGAGGGATGACGCCGTGAGGACACGGGGAGCGGGCGGCATCTGCACGCCCAGGAGAAGGCCTCGGAGAAACCAGCCCCGCCCAGGCCTGGCCTCAGACTCCCTGCCTCCAGCACGCGGGAGAGAGAAGGTCTGCTGTGTCGCTGCTCGTCTGTGGTCCTTGGGCACAGCCCAGGCCGACTGACACATTCACTTGACAGATCTTTGCTGAATGCAGATAGTTGCACAACTAACCCATGATTCCAAACTCTGATGCCAAGAAGGAATAATGCAGAGAGACCTCGCCTGGCTGAGGGGATCTAGAGCGTCGGGGGCCTCGCCTGGCCGGGGGCTCCAGAGCATCGGGGGCCCCGGCTGGCCGGGGGATCTAGAGCGTCGGGGGAGGCATCCTTCAGGATGACACCTAGCAGGTATAGTAACACCTCCCGTTTCTTGAATCAGGACGTCTGCCCAGAGCTGAGATAGTCCTGCTGGACGGGCGAGAACGGGCCCGTCCGCGTCAGGGAGGGAAGTCCCCGGAGGAGCGCTGTGTGCCAAGACTCTGAGTAAGTGCACTGGCTCTCGGGTCTGCCTCTGAAACCTGGCCGCTCTGTCTGGGTGGCCTCCTGTTCCCGTGGACTTCGGGGCCACAGGGGAGCAGAGGGCAGCACACAGGAGACTTCTGCAGAGCCGCCACTGGGGACACGGTGGCCATGCAGACAGAGGTCCCTCCCTGGATGGGCTCAGAACTGGTTCTGAGATGTGAACTCGGTGGGGACGGGAGGGTCTCCGGGTGGGAGATGAGCAGAGGTGAGGCTGCCTGGGTCACCGAGGGACTCGGGGGCAGAGTGTGGTTAAAGGAGAGAAATGGGGAAAACACAGTCACCCTCTGTTCGTACTGCACGGAGCTGCAGTGAGCGGTGGACCCTGCCTGGGCCCCCTGTGCCCTCCCGGGGGGGCTCTGTGCGGGCGCAGGGGGGAGCGGGCAGCGGGCCACGGGGGAGCGGGACTCTGCGGAACGTACGCCCCCGGACTTCTCAGGGAGCAGGCCCTACGCGAAGGGTGCCTGAGCGCCGCACCCCGCCGGCACTTGGGACAGTGTGACGTGGCTCCCGGATTCGAGCCCGGCTCTTGTGGTCTCGTGCAGGTGACGGTGACAGCACCAACGTGGACCACACGGGGGGACTCTAGTGAGGCCCCGACCGCCGCGCTACGACAGTCTCGGGGCCACGCAGACACTGTGGGTGTGACGCGTGCCACACCCCCTCGCCCGGCGTGACTCGGAAACCGCGGAAAACAGGCTCGCACCAGCCTGCAGCGTGTGAAGAGCGGGCAGAGACAGACGGTCTGACGACCGACTGACGGACCAGCAGGTGACTCTATTTAAAGGTTAAGTACGCACGCGTAAAAGCGTGTGTTCACACTTCACTTCCACTCGCGCCCTCCCGATTGTCTGGCTTTGCAGTCTAGACATGGCTCCATGTCAGGCTCCACCGGGGAGCAGACACCTGCAGGCGCCTGTGACGTCACTGTCCCAGTCCGTGTGGCACCCGCCCCAGAGGCTCCGCGTCTTCCCAGCCAGGACAGCAGGCCTGTGAGGCGGCCCTCTGCCGGGATGCGGTTCCCGCCGCCACCCGCCTGGGGCGAGAGGTCCACGTCAGTAACGGGCTCATGGGGAAACCGGATCCTCAGTGCAGCCGGGACCCCAAGTCCCTTTCGGACTGCACTTCTCCCAGGAGACTTCCGTCTGCTGCAACCAGTGAGGTCCAAGTTCACGAGAGCCCCCCATCCAGGTGGTCGTGCATCAGAGCTCCCCCACCCCATCAAGGTGGTCGTGCATCAGAGCCCCCTGCCCTCAGCAGACGTGCCCGGAGTGCATCTGCCCCCCTGGCTCTGAGGAGCAGTGAGTAGGTGTGAGCATCCACAAGACACGGTGGGGCGGCGACCCCGGGCAGGACTTCCATGGGAGAACCGTCTCGAGGCTGGAAGTTCTCACCGGATACGAACGTGACCGCGCAGAGCTGACAGGCCCTTGGAGGACTGCAGCTGGGGAACCGCAGGTATAAGGAGAGCGTAACGCTCTGCAAATACACACGCAGGTCACCCTGGTCCGGGTTTCTTGTCCCCACAGACGGTGGCCCCAAGTCCCTCTTCAATATTGGTGGTTCCTTATATGTCCTTGAGTTTCCTTTCGTAACATCCTCTCTTCTTTGGAAGCATGCTAAACCAAAATGCTTTTATTCTGCTATTTTACGTTTTACTCTTCCATCTTATGAAAAGGTCTCCTGGGTTAGTTTTCTCCAGCCCAGACCCTTCTGCCCCGTCACACCTCCCACCCTGTCTGCGCTGGAAAGCCACCCTGAACGGTTGCTTCTCTGAGAGAAAGCTTCACCCACGCGTCCACATCTGACTTAAGGTTGCCGGGTTTCCTGAGCCCCACAGGGCACATCTGTCAGGTGACAACCAGGCGGCACACATTTGTGCTGGTTAATTGTGTGACCTTGACTGGGTCCTGGGCGCCCAGATATGTGGCCACACACGACTCTGATGCATCTGTGAGGGGGTTTCTGGTCAAGACCAGAGTTCCAATCAGAGGACGGAGCAGAGCAGAGAACTCCGGATGAGGGTGGGCCTCACCCAATCAGTCGAGGGCCTCCACAGGTGCCCCCCTGGTCACAGACCTTCTAGCCACGTGTCACCTCCCCGCGTCTCCAGCGAGCGGGGAACAGACCGCGGTGGGGTGGGGGGGCTCCGCTCCATGACGGAGCGAGCCGGTGCCTTCTGATCTGTCACTCTGCGGGCTCTAGCGCGGCACTCGCGCCCCTGGGGTGTGGCCGCAGCGCAGGGGACCCTGACGGCGCCGCACGCGTGGCCTCTCCGCCCCGCACAAGGCAGCAGCGTCTGGATCGCGATGCTCGTGCGGCCTGGGCGTGCTCTCGCCGGCATCCCCGCCGTCGGTCCACGCGTGTCCTCCTCCCGAGTGGGGTTCCGGGCCGGGAGTGACCCCCGGCGCCGCGACTGTCCTGCGTGATGAGGAGCAGCGCGTGTCCTGTGCTCAGACGGAGCTCTCACTGCAGGGGGCGACCCGGAGGCGTTCTCCTCCTTGGCCCCGCCGACGCCCGCGTGACGCTGGCCACGTTTCCCACGCCTGCCAGACGTGGCGCCGGACTGCTGCAGACGCATCGGAGGCCGTCTGCTCCAGGGGCGAGGAGTTTCTCCGACCCGCTGCGCACCTGCCGCCCAGGGCTTGGGAGCAGAAGCCCGAGTCCCCAGACTCACCCGGTTCCTCGCCCCGGGCCCGGTGCCGGCGCTCCCGGGGTGTCCCCGGGTCTCTGTGCTGATGCCCTGTCGGTCTGTCCTTCAGACCGCTGGCTGAGCCGCTCGCCCGATGAGGTCCTCCAAGGTCCGGCAGGGAGGAGGGAGCACGGGGCCTCCTGGTCCCCGCTGGTCTGGACGACCGTGTGCAGCAGAGGGGGGGCAGGCGGGCATGTCGGGTGCACAGTGGGCAGAAGAGGAGCCCCCAGCCCCAGGCTCTGCTTCCCGAGTATGTGAGGTCGCGGCACCTCAAAGGTGTGGGGTCAGGGCCCCTCCGGGGCGGTGACAGTCTACAAAGACAGCCACACAGGGGACAGTCATTCTCCAAGACCAACAGTCCTCTCTGAGTCCCCCGGGAAGGCCCTGCAGGGCAGCGGACGATGCTGCCTTGGCCATGAGGTCTGACACAGAGGTCTGACACGGAGGCTGGGCTCCAGGCCACCAGGAGTGACCGTGACAACCAGATGCCTTCCATGTGCATGCGAGGTCACACATCCCAGCTGCCAGCCTGTCCCCGCGGTCCTTCCCATGTGGGTTGTGCCCACGCGTCTGCAGAACGGCGCCTCTCGCCCCTCCGTGTGCTGGTCTCACCGGCCGGACATGAGCCCCGCGGGCCCACAGGCCACCTGCCCAGGGGGTCTGGTCCCAGCCCGCCACCAGCTGCCGGGCCTCCTCGGGTCTCCACCCCCTCATCCCTGAAGCGTCAGGGCTGTGGGTCAGATTTTAGTGAGATGTCGGGCGACACACAGCACCGTCCCGACAAGGCACACGTCAGTACAGGTCAGCAGTGACGGTTCAAACATGACGACGAAGTCAGAACGTCTGGGACACAGCGACTTCCTCAGCTTCCTGGGCTGTCAGCACTCCAGTCACCTGGATCTAGCGTTGTTTCTATTTTGTTTCTTATATTTTTATTTAAGGTTCTCGAGGGAGATCGTCTGAGAACGAGAAGACGTCACAGGTGCCCCTGGCGGGGCCCGTCCTCCGCCGACTTCGTTGAGCCCCAGTGTCAACAACAGTAATGTCTTCAATGCTGTTGGAAACTTGGCTAATTTTTCATCTCGTCTTATGAATTACATGTTCTAATAACCGAAGATAGAACATTGATCACATAAGCAGTTGTTTTGAGAGCAGGTCACAGCGTTAGTATCTGAATTTGCAAGTCTAAATTTAATTATTGCCCTCTAGAATGGCGCTCCTGGCTGACGTATGTAAATGGTATTTATTATTTTCAAGCTAACAGCTCATCTGTCCCGCAGCCCACACGAGGCTGACCTGAGCCCATAACACCCAGGTGGCACTTTGCTGCTCTGAGTGCGGTCACCTATGATGGCTACATGTGGTGGGGTCCCGAGGCAGGTGCCGTCCTGGACGGTCCAGGCCACTCAGACTCAGACCGTCATTCAGTGACTCCACCATCTGCTGAGTCAACAAAGGGTCACGGAGCACATGCTACGCTCCAAAACCTGGGACACCCCCAGAACAGTCTAGAACAGTCTAGAACTCCCCATTCTTTTTTCTTTTTTTTTTATTGAAAGTGTATTTATTTATTTTGGGAGAAAGGGAGAGAGAGAACCCCAGGCAGGCTCCAGTGCAGCCTAATGCGGGGCTCAAACTCATGAACTGAGAGATGACCTGAGCTGAAATCAAGAGATGGACCCCCAACCAGCTGAGCCGCCGGGTGCCCCCGCCCTGTCTTCTGTGCGGGGCCTGCATCGCCCTCGTCAGTGCTGCCCGTCACGCCTGCTCATCGGGCCTCTCCCCCGGCTAGATGTGGGTCACACGGGCAGACCAGGCATGCGCTCCCAGGGTAAGACCCCGCGGCTGCAGACCGGCGCACTGCACGGGGTGGGTGGGTGCTGGGCACACAGGGCTCCGGTCAGCGGGTCCTTCCCCCCGCCGCTGGTTCTCCTTACGGGGCGGCACTTCCCTCCTCGCTGACCGAGCTCCAATCGGCCATCTAGCCCTGCTGCTGGGGTCTCGGCCTCTTCACCCCCGCTGTTGCTCAGGAATGCTCAGTGGTGCCACGGGGGTGCCCCCTGTGTTCCGGGCTCTGTGGCACTGTGGGGGTGCACCAGCCCCAGTGTGCCGTCACCGAGATGGCTGGGGCACGGCCAACCAGGGAGGTGCACCCACGTCCCAGATCGGGACCATACGTAACACAGAGAGAGAGAGAGTAGGTAGGTGCTGCCGTCAGGGACTCGGGCAGGGTGGGCAGGCGTCCCCGGGACCGGGCCCCATGCGGCCTGTCCTGGGAGGGGCTGGAGCCGCCCTGCTTTCCTGTCTGCCTCCACTTGGCCCTGGAGCACAAGGGGGAGAGGAGCCAGAGCGTAGCTGGTCGAGGAAGAGAAGAAAATTCTGGTAAAGAGCGAGGGCGGTGTGTGGTGGGCAGAGAGGAGGAGGCCGAACGGAGGACACCGGGTCCAGGCGCCCCCCTTCCCGCCAGAGGGAAGCGGCAGCTCTCGGGTCCGCGTGGACGGGCGTCTGAGCAGACCGCTCTGGGGCCGTGCCCGCCTCGGCTGCGCTCCGGGAAAGGCAGGACGGGCTGCTCACGAAGGTCCCGGCGAGCGGGCGGGTGGAGCGCGGAGCCGGCTGGACGTGCTTGGAGTCGGGCTCCGCACGCTGCTCTGTTAGAGTCCGTGGAAATCAATCTGCAGCCTCGTTCAGCCTGGTAAAATTAGATCTAAAACTATTTAATTTTGTTTCAGGAGTGTTTTTCCCATCTGATGCCTGGCCTGAGGACATGAGTGATAAAATACCTTGAGTTATTACCGGCTCTGCGCGCCTCCGTCTGGGAGAGACTCACACAGTGTTATGGATTTGCTCGGTGCGGCGGCTCCAGAGCCCGGGATGAGATGCAGGGCTTGCCCGTCAGGGAGAGCCTCGTTTTTTACGCTCCTGTTTTGCATTCCACATGGTTCGGTAATAAGAAGTGGCAAATGGATGCTTTTAGCTAGCCTGAGCGTGCGTTTTTGTGTGTTTGGGGTCAGGCCATCCGAGTGGCCGGGGGCTCTGAGGAGGGCAGGCCCTTAAAGACAGGCTGAGGGGGGATTTCGGACCGCACCTGCTTCAACAGACGTGTTCCCGTCTGGGGCCCTGGCGCAGAGGGAACAGTTAGGGGCGTCCACGATCAGCCTGTCAGGCGCCCAGTGTGGCGGCGGACACCGTGTTTGCCGCCTCTCTCCAGGCCAGTGCCTGGGAGGGGAATCTGGAAAAGTCAGTGCTTCCTGACGTTTACTTCTGGATCTGAGACTTTTTGAACCCAAAGGCCTGAGAAAGTGCTGGTATACAGTAAGTGCCACCTGAGTGCTTGATAAAGAACATAATGCTGCAGCAAAAGCTATTCTCTCTTTATGCTCCGTTAAAACTTGGAAGGCATCACCTTATTGCTGTCAGTATAAACTTCTGAACACAAAGACTCCAAAACTGAAGTTTTAGACAACTTTTGCCTGGAACAGACGTGAAAACGCATCAGAGGGCGCTGCTGAGCCCAAATTCCTTCTTCGCTCCAGCCACGTCAGCAGGCCCTCTGAGGACGGCACTTGGGTCGAGAGCTGTTGCCAAGGCCCCGGGCCGGCGTCTGCGGCCGAGGGGACAGCCGAGAGCGTGTGTCTGGTCGAGAGCCGGCCCCACGCGGAGCCCCACGGGCCTGACCCCCGCGGCGGCCCGGGAGCTGGCGGGGCGCCCCTTTGGGGCAGCTCGGGCTCGAGAGAGAGCTGCAAACTGGCCTCAGGAGCTGGACGCCTGGGGTCTGGCCGCCCCCTGCCCCCAGCGTCCGCTGTAAAGCCAGCTCTGAGCCGGCGTTTGCTGACAGGCGCACCTGCCGCCCAGGCGCGTTTAGGTCACGTTCGAGTTCTAGCTCCACGGGTTTGCGACCTGGTCTTGTTTTAAAAGGGCTCTCCACATCTGTCGGCTCAAAAACCCACAGCAGCGGAAACTGTCTCTTTTCCACTTACGTGTAGAGTCGCCAGCGCCCCCTCTGAGGGTGTGGACGGGCAGTGGTTCCGGTCCGCGGCCCGAGCGCAGGACCACTCCGGGGGCTGGTACGCGGTGCCCGGTGCGCGTCCCTCCAGGGCTGGGTGCAGAGCCCGCGTCTCCCGGAAGTCGGGGGCGGGCTCCGAGCTGAGCCCTCTCTCTGCCTCCGTTCCTAGCTCCTGCAGGGGCCGGCTTCCTCCTCTCCCCATACGGGGGGCTGCTCCGTCACCGCTGTCACGGGCGGACAAGACCACAGCTGATGTGTGGTGGCCTGACGGGGGACCCTGGCTCCTGGTGGTGTTCCTCCCCACGCCCCCCCCGAGCTGCACCCTGCAGAGACGGTGCTTGCCCACGGTGCCCACTCTGTCAGGGCTGGCAGCAGGGCTGGGCTTTGGGGGGTTTGGTGCAGCTGCTTCCCCCAGGTGAGGCCACGGGCAATGCGGCCGGGATCCCGAGGCCAAGTTGTCCGGAATTGTCTGGAAGCATCAGAGGGTGCCTGGCTCCCCTGACAGGCCACAGGCAGGGGAGGGGTGTCAGGGTGAACCTGTCACGGAGCAAGACCCTGATGACGCAGAGGGTGTCCAGGGTGAGGGCAGGACCAGGCAGGACGCAGGCAGGATGTCAGGGTCGGGGCAGGCCTAAGCCCTCCAGAGCTCATCACCTGCCCGCACCCCCCTGTCCCCCAGCCGAGCAACGGCGGGCAGGCAGGACCACGGATGGGCTGCCGGCTGGTGGAGGGCAGACGTGTGGACAGACCCCGAGCCTTGTCCGAGTGTGGACTGTATCGGGGAACACGGAGACCCGCCAGCTGAGAAGTCAGTTGCTCTTTGGGTGTGTTTGCTCGTATGTCAGAAAATGCCAGCATGACTGGGGTTCCCGTCCCCATTTCATCAACTTGGTTTTGTGCTACAAGCCAACTGCCTTCATACAGTAGAGCAGCTGTTTATTTACAATTAAAAGTAAAAGGGACAATGAAAAGTAATTGTCCAACTTCAGCTCAGGTCATGATCTTGTGGTTCGTGAGTTCGAGCCCTGTGTCAGGTTCTGTGCTGACAGCTCGGAGCCTGGATCTGCTTCAGATTCTGTGTCCCCCTCTCTCTGGCCCTCCCCCGCTCATACTCTCTCTCTCAAAAATGAACAAACACTAAATTGTTGAAATTAAAGGTAGTAATATAGTTTCTAGTCAGGATAAACTCAATTAGGAGGTTACTTGCTTGACTCACTTGCAAAGGGTCAAAAGAAGTAACTGTCAGCCCGGTGAAGACTTACCCCCTTCCCAGATGCCGCCTCCTCCCGACTGAGGGCAAGCCAGGCCGCCTCTCCCGTCCGCACGGCCGGAGCTCACGTGACGGGGGCTCGTGCAGGCGGCTATGCTGACGAGGTCCCAGGGGGTCTCCTGGTTCCTCCCTTGTCAGCTGTGTGGTCACAACCTGCTCAGCGACGGCCTCTGGCCCTCAACCTCCCGCTCTCAGAACAGGAAGAACGACAGGGCCGAACCCGCGACTGCGTGAGCAGTTGGGGGGGGGGTTCCCAGTAAGAACGGCGCTGAGCGGTCTGGGGGGACCTCGCTTCCCCGCTGCAGATTCCAAGACACGGTGGCCGCGACCACCTCGCGTCACTGTGTACAGAACACTCACAGGCCCGCACACGCGCGTGCACGCGCAGGGATAAGCTGACATGCACACACACGTTTGCAGGTAAGACCGAGTTTGCGAAGATTCCGGGACCACTCACTGCACACATGAGCTGCCGAGTGTCACACCGCTGGTGGCTGCGAGTGGCCGGCTGGCGTCCCGCTGGCTTACTCCACGGGCCAGCATCTCCCAAGGCTCTGGGGGGGTGGGGGGGTGGGGGGGCGGGCCCAGAGGGGCAAGCGCCAGCCGGCAAGTCATCGGCCATGTCCTGTGGGCGCCCCTCTGCTTGCCCACGTCCCCTCTTTATTGAGCACCAGCCCCAGAGGACTGAGCCCACCACCCCGTGGCATCTGCCAGGACAGTCCCTGTGGGGGCTGCCACTCCACCAGCCCCGGAGGGGAGTGTCAGGGAGAATACGGGGCTGTGAGGTCCCGCCTGGGGCGAGGAAGTGTGCGGACAGGGGCCTGCGGTGTGGACTAGGGGACCAGGAAGTGTGCGGACAGGGGCCTGCGGTGTGGACGAGGTGACCAGGAAGTGTGTGGACAGGGACACGCAGTGTAGACTGAGGGTCAGGAGTAATCTGCATGCGCTGTGAGACTTCCAGGCACTCTATGTGCTTTGCACCTTTGTCTTATTCTCAAAGTGATGAAGGCACAGTCTTAAGGGTCTACCCATGACGCATGGGGGCCTCGGGGACGTGCTACCAACGGTCACCTCGTCAAGACGGCAACCAGACAACTGAAGCCATGTGGGAAAGAGGGGACATCGTCTGTGGTCAACAGCAACTCTAGAGCATCTACCGCCTTTAGTGAGTGAGTTCCGGGTCGCGCTCCGTGTAGACTGGCGAACGCCAGTCTCGGGTCTGCAGGAGCGGCCGCAGAGCGAGCCCCCGGGTCCGTACTGCACCCTCCCCTGCGCCCCCGCCGGCTGGGGGCTGAACAGTGTTGACAGAGTGGTATTTACCAAGTGCAAGGGCACTCCAAGTGCCTGTCACTGTATCGAGCCTTCCAAACAAACGTTTCTACATAAACACGTGGGTCATATGTGTAGTGTGCGTATAAACACACCGAGCTTCCAGGAACACGCTGACAAACCCAGCGGGACGCCAGCGCTGTTTTATTCTCAATGCTGCCTGGACCCTCTGGGGGTAAAGGATCCACGCCGCGGTGTTTGCTGATTTTCCTGGAAATTCCCCTTTTCTGCTGCGCGCGCTCCACACCGTGAACCGGCTACGTGGGCCCTGTGGCTCCGACGTGCGTAGCCGTGGAGCCTGGGGAAGAGCAAGACTCGCCTCGAACACAGCATCTCCAGCGAGCCACGGAGTTAATGGGCACGCAGACAAAGTCGGTCTCAAGAAAAGTAAGACGAGCAGCGTGTACGTTTACACACACGCAGAAGCGGCGTGCGGATCTCCTCTCCACTCAGGACGGGGTTCGAAATCAGAACTCGGTGCGGGAGAGCCGAGCCTCACCACACACTTCGGAGAGAATCGGGGGGCGGGGGGGCCAACGGAGGGGCTTACCCCGCCTCTCAGCAGCGCGGGGGGGTCCAAGGGAGACCAGGAGCCCCCGGGGACGGCGGGTTCCGACGGCTGCGGCGGCATGAAGGTGGCCGAGGGACGCTGCCGGTGCGGTGCTTTTCCGGCCGTCCTGTGCCCCTGCGCCGCTCCTGTCCTGCGGCCGGGTGAGCGCGCACGGCCTGCTGAGGGCCGGCCCCCTCCTTGACCACCGGGATCTAAATGTTAACTAAGTGCTTGTTAGCTCTCCACGTTGCGGTGGAGGGATTCATCAGCTCTTCCGAAACCGGGTTTGTGCTTTAAGAGTCTTTAAAGATGAATCAAAGTGTTTCTGTTCTGCAAGTTTTGGATTAGAAATCAGTGTCTCTCTGGATATCATCCAAGTGTAAAATGTAGCACAAATTGCCTTTAAAAATTAATAATTCACAAAATCTATGGGCTAAGCCCAGTCTGGCTTGAGAAGATAAGTAAAATAAATATTGTAAAGTCAATTTTTAATAATCTGTGGCATGGAATTTAAGCACAAGAGAAAACATTTAGCAATTAGGCAGGAGCATTGGGTGCATGATTAAATGTGAATAATACTATTTAAAGCCCCGTACCTTGCTTGCTTGCAGAAAATATCACTTGAAGTTCTAATCTAGCACACAACACAGCGCGTGCCATTTCTTTGTTTAATGAGCTCCTGTCTTGAGATGTTCATGTCTGAGCCGTTACTTTTATAAGTATTTCTACATCGACAGCCACGCGGAAGACCGGCGAGCAGCAGCAGAGACGGGTGTTTGATGAGGGGCTGTCAGACCAGTGCAGTCACGGAAAATAATATAATCAGACCCGTCACTAGGCTGGTAACCAGTGGTCGGGCATATTTATCTAATTATTGAGACGGCGCGCTTACATCTGAGGGGATTTTAGTATAAGAGGTTTATAAGATGGGGAGTTCAGGCTGATCTCCTGACTCTGTCTTCCAAAGGGAAGCTGGCCTCTGGGCTCGGGCTCTTCACGGTGAAGCATAAACCCTGATGGATGGCGGCAGGCCCTCAGCTCCCAGAAAGAGGCATCAACATAAAAGGCCGAGGAAATGGAGCAGCCTGACTGGAAAGCAGACAGAGAGAGAGAGAGAGAGTGTGCGAGCGAGCACGCGCCTGCTCACGTGCAAGGGGCTGCCTGCTGCAGGAGCATCGCTCTGCACCCAGGACAGGGTTCTGGAAGGAGAGACGAGAGGGGAGAGGGGAATTCTGGAGGAGCACAGGGGCTGACAGCGGCCGAGCACCAAGGACAAATCAGAAGGCAGTCTTCCTCTCTGTGCCGCCCTCGAAGCTGAGTGTTGCAGGAGTTTGCTCTGTGCACGTGCCCAGAGCTAGTGTGTCTGTGAGAAGGGATGGGGGTGTGTGGTCATCCCCCCCCCCCCCCCCCCCCCCGGGCCCTGGGGCCTCTGTCCACCTGTGTGGCCGGCCATCAGGGGCGGCAGTGGCAGCTGCTGGCCTCTAGAGGGAGCTCCGGGCTCCCAGAGCCTCCACCTCAGGTCAGTGTGGGTAAGAGTCAAGGTGGACGGGGGGCGGGGGGGGCGGTGCTGGGTGCTGTGGACACGTCCTTGCACCTGCGGTGATTTACTCCACACAAAAGGAACCTTCCACACTGGGGTGGGAACCAAAACTTTTGTTAAGGACGGAACGTGTCCTCCCCAAATGCCTAGGTTGAAACTGAACCCCAGGGTGATGGTGTGAAGAGGCGGGGCCTCTGGGAGAGGAGGAGGTCATGAGGAGGGGGCCCCCCATCATGGGGGCCCCTGGAGGGCCCCTCGCCCCTCCCCCCATGTGAGGACACAGCAAGAAGACGCTGTCCCTGAACTAGGAAGCCTCTGCCAGCACCTGGACCTTGGACTTTCCTGCGCCCAAAGCCGCCCTCTGTCACAGCAGCCGCAGGGGCCTGAGCAAGGGCAAGTGCAAGTGCGGCTGCCCGTGTGCTCCGTGCCCTTCTCCTCCCGTTCAGATCCACAAGCCTGTGGTTTGCAGGCTCGTTAGGGTTTGGAGATCTACACCCTGGCTGCGCGCAACACAGACACAATACCGGGTGCCCAGCTGCCAGCTTCAGGGTCGCCTCCTTGTGACGGCACGGAAGCCAACGGGTCCTTCCGTGTGACAACTGGCTGATGTCCGAAAGCCTGGGGAGTGGCGGGAGGTCATGCAAGGGTTTGAACTCAGTCTTCTTTAAGATCTCTATTATAGAACTTTGTTCTCTTGCTGAGTACGTAATATTTACTGACATCCCCTACGGCCAGACGCTGTTCCAGGCCCTGGGGTTACAGCAGTGAGCGCACGCGCCCGGGCTTGAACCGGGTCAGGTGTGAGGATGCACGGGGCTCAGCCAGGGCAGCACGGCAGGGGCCGAGTGCCCTGGTGCAGCATCCCTGCACTGTCAGACCCACCCACCGTCACCCGCCAGGACAGGGACACACGGATGGGAAGGGGGTTGCAGGGTGGGGGTCGCTGCTTAGCCCTGGGCCTAGCCAGAACCCTGCTCTGGGGCAGAAGTAAGGTTCAGGGGGGCGTCCCGGACTGGAAGGGAGGAATGACGCATCCTGTACGGTCATACTTTGCCCTTGACCTGCTGCTGTTGGTCTGTGCGGGGGGGGGGGGGGGGGGGGGGAGGGGCATGCGCTAGGCATGAACGTGCCACCTCCCTCTGAGGTTCTGCGAGAAGGATGTGGCGGGAAGAGAGGCCCGAGGCGTCGAGCTCTAAGATGGACATTTAGGCTCGAAGCCGCCGAATCTGACAGCTATTCCGAGGAACCCACCACTCAAGAAGCCCAGTGCTAAGCCAACATCTTCCACCAGAGCTCTGGAACCTTCCATGGAAACAAAGACTCAGTTCCTGACCTCCACACTTGCCACCCACGGTCACGGAAGGAGCGGAGTGCGGACATGAAAGTCTGCGCGGGAATGGAGGACGGCACGGAGAATCGGCCAGGCCAAGGATGTCTCACGCTCTCTGCCCTTCCCTGGGGTCGGCGGCTGTAGCTGCTCTTTTCCCATAAATTATTTACAAAGACTGTCATCCTGGGGCTGAGTGAGTGCTCACGAGAGGGGAGGAGCCACGGCCAACTCTTCCAGGGCCCGGGAGCCCCTAATGCTTCAGGGGCAGGAGCAGAACTGCAGGGGGGGGGGAGTGCACCTGGCCTGTGGGTGGCCGTGGGGGGGGGGCGCAGCGGTGACCCACATGTGCTAATTACACTGATAAACAGGCAAATATCTTCCGAGCAGGGCTCATGCCACCCCTGCACCCCCGTCTCGAGTCAGGAGTCTGGGAGCCCCGCCGCCTGCAAGCCACTAATGCATGGATCTCTCCAAAGCGCCGACATGACTTACCAGCTCCTTGGTGAGAGCTGGCCGGGGACTCCCGAGCACTGCCGTCACCTCACCACTGCTCTAGTCACGTGAACCCGTGGGAACTGCGCAGACCAGAGGGGCCCGCTGGGCTTGCACGAGGTGTTCTACCCAAGTTTCCAGTATCGCCCCCAAAAACCGGAGACCACCAGGGAGACCGAGTCACGCGTGCAGAAGCAAAGGGCAGTTTTATTACAGGCTTATAAGCTCGGGCTCACAGGCTTCACCAACACAGTGGATCCACGTGGAGCAAGCCCCGAACACCGTGGGGCAGGGGGGGTGGTAGGGGCTCTTAGGAGTTGGGGAAGGGGGAGTTCCAGGAAATGGGGACACAGGGTACTGACAGGTTTAACCATTCATTGATGCTTTTGCTGGGAGCCAATCACAACACCCAGAGCACTGACCAATCCCAGAGCGGGCCCGGGACCCTCACGTGGGGCGTGACTAGTCCTAGCCTCCGTCTGTAGGCCGCCCCTAGAATGTTACAGGTGTGAGCTGGCCTTTCCTGATTGGGCGTTACAAGGGTGGTCCCTCCTTCCTTGGGCAACATGTGCCCTTCTACTGCCTGAAAACCCGGGTCCTTACGGAGGGAGGCACTCAGACTTAGGAGGCACCCGTATGCTTTCTCAGGACTCCGCCTGCTGCCTACTCCCTCTCCGCGGTCCTAGACGTGGCCCGCTGCTGCACGGCAGTGGTGACATCTCCTTCCTGGCATGACAGCTGACAGGCCATGTCACTGCAAGTCCTATGAGGTGGGCGGGGTAAGCACGGTCCCCGTTTGACAGAGCCTTGGAGAGGTGCTCTCTCTCCCACAGCGTGGGCCTCCCGCCGGTGAGGGGACGCCGCGAGGCGGCCTCCCTCTGCTCAGAAGCCCTGCCGTCTCCACCGCGGCAGCTCCGGCTCACCCCCCAGCTCTGCCCTCGTGCTG
This sequence comes from Mungos mungo, assembly GCA_004023785.1. Lineage (NCBI taxonomy): Eukaryota > Metazoa > Chordata > Mammalia > Carnivora > Herpestidae > Mungos > Mungos mungo. Next base: position 26,677 of record PISW01008973.1, read on the forward strand.
CCCCGACTCCCGCACGGCCCCCCTGCGGCGCGCAGGTCCAGGCGCCCAGCTTCGTGCCAGTGCTCACATCATGGACCCTCCCCTCCCGGAATTACTGCTGTCCTGATCCCCCCACTCATCCCCGAAAACTAGTTCAACTTCCGTATCCTCTCCGAGGACTCTCCTTCCGTGAGTCCTGGACACTTCTCCGTCCCCGTCACTCCTGAAACAGTCACGGTCAAGCTTCAGGCCAGCCTCACGGACATCCTGCCCCGGAAGGCATTCACCACGTGCGTCCATAGTACGCAAGGTGATGCGAAGTTTCTTGAGGGAGGCGGGACTACTTTTGACTTATCTTTACATTTTCCCTAGTGTGGGGGGTGGGGTTTTCGAATAGCAGGTCCTCAAAGACTTTGTTGATCGATCTTAACTGAGAAACGTCGGAGGATATTAAAAGTTTCCCCTGACTTGGGGAGTTAGAGGGGTCCTGGGCTACCTAGCTACTACCTCCTAGTCTAGCGGACACTATTTGCCCGGCGGCGGCAAGAAGAAACGCTTAACGACCCCCTGGGAGCCCCTGTGAGCACCGGGGTCGGGAGCCTCACAGAGAAGCCCCCTCTGCAGGCGGCGTGTTTACAAGCGGCTGTCAGAGTTCTGCCGGAGGGGTCTGGTTTTCCTGGGTTAAACCCCGGGAAAGTTGCAGACTCGGCAAGGAGGCCAGCTTCTCAGTGTGTCCACTTGGTGCACATGTAAACTCAGCGCTTTGCGTTTCATAATCGTGCACTGGGAGATCAGGAAAAAAAAAAGGGAAAAATAAAAAACAAAAGCACAGATGGGGCGTGGACAGCTCCTCACTGCCGGGTCCGCATGACAGAACCCCACACATCTGGTCTGCTGCGAAAAGCATCTTGGCACTAATTTGTTTGTCAGTATCCATTGAGGGGACGATCTGTCATCCTGTCGGATTTTGGTTGTCCCGAGACGTCTGAAGACAAGGCTGGCCACAGATTGGAACTGCGGCCACCCGGGAGCGAGCGCAGCAAACGACCAGCTGTTCGAAGGAACATCAAGTGTGATATTTTTAAAGCTGAAATTTCAACCTCACCTCTCCAAAGGCAGTTAGCAGCTGCATGAGGAAAGCTAATCACTGTAACAGGAGAATGAATCCGTTTATCCCCATGTTCGTGTGCGTGAGTCCGTTCAACCCTTACTGCCGGCTGGAAAAACAATGGAATGGGCAGGCTCCAAGGAGAATGGGGCCTCCGTCTTGCTCCTTGGGATCTTAAGGCTTTCTGGCCAAAGGAAACCTGACACCCCATGATCTGTCTCGGTTTGCAGAAGCAGGAATTGAGATTTCAATGTGCGGCTTTGACTTCACGACGGTGTCATCTGGTCATGGCGCCCCCACCCCCACTTCATCTTCACTGTACCTCACTCACCCCATTTCTCAGGACGCATCATGCTGAATGGCATTCATTTGTTTAAATTTCTGTCTCCCTGAATAAACTTTAATCTTCCCAGAGCACAGAGACTATGCTTTGTCCTAGAACACCATAGATGTTCAGTTAATGTCATTTGATCGAATTAATTTAAATGTGTATCTTCGGAGCAACATACGAAACGTGCTAATCTGTCTTACCGAACGTGCTGCCATTCGCTGTTCTAAAGATTTCTTTACAGATTCCAGTCCACTGACTCCTTTATAAGATCTCTATGGACAATGCTGTGTCTTGTAGAGAATGACCAGGGTCTAGGAGAAGACAGCCCTCCTTTGCCAGTCTTCTGAGGTCTCACAGGTTGCCAGCCAATGAAAACTAGATTTGCTCTTGGCTTGCTGACCCTTCACCTCTTGCCTTTCTCTTACTTCCCCACTTGTCGGCAGGTCAGTTTATCACTGAATCACGTGGCCGAGTGGGGTGTACTTTCGTCTCCGGGGACAATCACGGGCATGTGACGGAACAGGCGAGCACATGCTGACACCTGCCCGAGCCGCCGTCTTCCAGTGGCCGCCGCATTGTCAGAGAGAGCTGTGCCGGGGGCGGAGGGGGGGGGGGCCAGGAGGGCCAGAGTGGGCGTAGGTGCATCCCCAGAGCACGGGACTCGGGAATCCTGAAGCTGGCGCGTCGCTTCCTTCTGCTGTTCAGGCAGGTCACCTCGCGCTGTGCTGGCTTCGCGGAGGGCTGTACTTATTAGGTTTTGTATTTGGTCTGAGGTGACACAACAAAACCCATCCAGAGAACGGGAATCAAGCTGTGAGGGGTGAGCCGTGGTGGAAAACACGGTGGGGTTCTGGCCTCCGGGGTCCGCGCAGGAGGCCACGCCGCGCAGCAGACACACTGCTGCCCTCGGATGGCGCGCCTCGCGGGTGCAGGCGTCACCGAGCGCGGGCCGCGTGGTTCTTCAGGATGGAGGGTTCTGTCATCCCAAATGAAGGCGGTATTTCACGGTAGAAGAACAAACGAGGGAAAACCTGCCATCCTTGGGGGCATCAGCCTCGTAATCCTTTCCTTTTCCGTGTTATTTCCCTTTGCCATAAAAACCTGTCCTCCACGACGATTCAGAGATAAAATTGGTAGGCACACACATTCATTTCTATGGGTGAGGATGAAGGTCGAGGTCCTTTTATGTCCCCCTAATTTTTCTTGCCCCCCTTCCCTGTAGGGTGGAAGGAGCAGAGCTCAGCTCTGACCTACACCCGGGGGCGGGGGGGGGGGGGAAGCTCCTGTGTGGGATCCATGGAGCTCAGGGGCAGGGTCTGCGGCGAAGGGCGCTGGGGCGAGGCCGGGGCACAGCCGGGTTGATCTTGGCCCACAGAGCGGTCATTTGTCCCCTTTACACCCTGATTCTGCCATCAGACCAGAGCAGGTTCTTAGGTCGGTGACTTTGTGTCGGACAAAATACAGATGTGGCCAGCAAGCAAGGCACTAAAGAAAGATCCAGAACTCTGGTCGGTCCTCCAGTGACTTCTGTCCTCAAACCCTGGCTGTCTCAACAGAGGCCCATGCTGGTGGCTCCACGTCTGGTCCCTGGATCTCTGGGCACACGGGGACATCCACACACGGGGTAACAGTAAGAGTTCCCAGTGACTGAACAAATCCTCTCAACAACCCTGGGAGGAAGGTATTATTATCATTCCCACTTCACAGATGAGAAAACCGATACCCAGAGAGTCATCTGTTAAGTACTACTCAGCTAATAAATGATCCACTGGGAGAAAAAACCAGGCCACTTGAACCCAAAGTCTGTTCTGTTCTGCTCTGCCTCACTCTGGCACAGCAGGTTTTCCAGATCCTCATTGGTGATCTCTTCTAGGAAGGAAGTCTGTCCTTCTGTCCAGAGCTCACGATTTCTTGTTCTTGAATGAATTAAAAAAATAAATAAAACCATGATCCAACAATATGTTGTTCTCATGAAACTCACTTAAATTACACTGACGTAGGTGCACCGAGAGCAGAGGTTGGGAAAAGATCCACCATGTGACTCTGAATTACATCATCAGGAATGGCCCCTGAAGGGCGGATAAAGTAGACCTTATTGCAAAGAAAATTTCTAAAGAGGAAAATACGTAATAACGACAGGCTCAATCTTCTGGGAAGACAGAACTGTCCTAACTGTGTGTGCACTTCAAATAGCAAAGCATCAAAATACATGTAGCAAAAAGCTGATAGACCTGAGATGAGAAATACACAAATCCTGCATGCTAGTTGGAGACTTCACACCCCACTCCCAGCAACGCATGGGACCCCACAACTCAAGGCCACCAAGGCCCCAGGGGAGCTGAAGCACACCATGTGCCAGCAGGGGCTAAGCAGCATTTGCAGAGGGTCTCATGCAGCAGCACAGAACTCGCACACTTTCCAAGATGGAACAGTCACCATGCAGACCGCACACTGGGCCATAAAACAAACCTCAACAGATCACAAAGAATCAAGATCAGATCAGGTGTATTTTCTGACCATAGTGAAATTAAACCAAAAATCAATAACATACATCAATAACAACAGGAATGTCCCCAGATACTTGGAAATTAAATAGCATGCTTCTCAGCAATCCAGCATCAAAGAAGTCATCTCAAAGGCAATGAAAATGCACAGGGTGCAGCCAAAGCTGTGTGAACAGGGAACTTTATAGCCCTAAATGCTTACATTAGAAATGACAAAGGTTCTCAAACCAATAGTTAGGTTCCTATCCTAAGATACTAGAAAAGGAAGAGAAAAGTCAAATCAAAGCATGTAGAAGGAAAGAAATAATAAAGAGAGAGAGGAGAAATCAATGCAATTAAAAACAGGAAAATAGAGACAATAGGTGAAATAAAGCTGGTTCTTCAAAAAATGTCCGTAAAACTGATAAACATCTTGCTAGACTGAGAAAGACAGGAAGAGGTCACCGATCCCAGAAATGACCCCAGGAGCATGGTGACAGATCTGCAGCCCAGAAAACGGTAGCAGTGGGATACTATGCACTTCACGTCCGCAAGCCCGGCAAGCTGGAAACAACGGTTTCTAGAAAACTACGAGGTACAGAAACTCAGCCAAAGCGGAGCAGCTAAACCCGTGGTCCAACCACTGAAAGGAGTCAACTGGTACTTAGAAATCCTCCCGGAGTCGGCACCTCAGACCCACAGGCACACGAACGGGAAGCCCTCACCCTTCCTCCCACACGGCATTTATCGTGTTCACCACACTGTTTGTCGATGTGATCGTTTTGTTGAGGTTTCTTCCTCAAAACCCTGTAAATCCCACAGTTTACGACGCGTCCCCAACATGATGCCTGAGAGCGCACGGGAGACGCGCTGCTACAGGAGGAGTGGAGAAACAGACTCACGGACACCTCCGGACGACAGAAACAGACTGTCAGTGTTGCTTATTTAAATCGTGACGCCTTCGTAATCTGCTCTAGGAAGTCAGAGTCGACTTTGTTCAGCTCAGAAATGTCTTTGTCATGACAAGTGTGAGCTGTGGGAGCAGTCACCCTGCGTAGTGAGAGCAGACCGGAAGGGAGGGAAGGGCAGAGCACACGCCCCTGGTCTCCACAAACACCAGGTCTGTCCCCTTCCTAGGAAGTCTTAGCTAATTACTGTGATATTTACATTTATACTTTTGCTAAGAATATTTTTTCATTAGTGTTTTTAACCCAGGACGCTCACTTGCTTTACCAAACGGAAAGTCCCAAGTCGTGTGGCTCCAGATCTCTTTAATGAAGGCTGACGGTGTTATTTATTTTCTTTGTTTGGTAACGTAATCCTGTTGTCAGGCTCATGGTGTAGGTCTAACAGATATTTATTCAAAGAATAAATGAAGGGGTCCTAAGGGTTCCATTTTCTCTTCTGTCCCACTTTGTTACTGGTGGCTGTCCTTACAGGGTCAGTCACGCTGGCGCAGGCAGGCTGGAGCTGACGTGTGTGGACGCCCCACAGTGAGGAGGGGTCTGCATGCCTGCCCTCACGTACCTGAACCCCGGCAGCAGCAGGGTCTCCGTGAAAACTTCTGGAATGGATGAATGAATGAGTGAATGGGTGAGCAATTCATCTGAAAGGGGGTCCTAGGTAGAGACGGGACCTGTCCCACAGACATAGTAAAGAGAAAAAACAAAGAAACGAGCAGACGAGCCAAAACAAAAAAACAAAAAGAAAAAAAAAAACCCAACCAACCCAAATCCCAAAAGCCCAAATCCCAAAAGTCCTCTGCTTTCTAACTCAGCCCAACTCTACAAAATGTCTTATTTTCCATCGAGTCCATAAATAACTCAGGCTGGCATTTCAACTCTGAGGTAAGCTTTGAGAACGGCAATTATCATAATCAAAGCGGGAATAAAATTAAGAGGGGACAATAAAAGGAACTGTTCAGAAGAAAGGCTAGACATGAGGTGAACCGGGGTCACGGCTCCCTCTGATTCGTCGCCACTTGTGTTACGTGGAAGCTGACAGACATCATGTGTCCTCCAGGAGGTTTTGCTCAGAGAGGAACTCAGGGCTTAAACGTCCCCGTTACAATGAGTGACCGTCTGGTCTGTGACTGAGGCGATCTGAGAGGAAGAAGAGGAAGGAGTGTGCCCGGGGCAGAGGGTGGGGACACGGATCACCCACCGCATCCAGGTCTCGGCAGCTCCCGCGACAACCGCGGAGGAGACGTGTACTCCTGTCTCACGGACGGGGAAGGCCGAGACGCGGGGTCATGTGAGCAGGGCACCAGGTGGGTAAGGGGGGCTGCGGCCCTGACCAGGGGCATCCTGCTCCGCACCACGGTGCCTCTTCCCGAAGCACGTCCTGCCCCCAGCGTCAGCGCCCGTGCGGCCCCACGGCGGGACGGGGACGGTTCCAGAAGGAGAAGAGAGTTTGCAGGACCACACGGAGGGTATTTAGAGGACGGGTCACGGCCACTCCCTTGGCGTGCGCACGTCTGAGCGTCTGAGTGATCCCGGGGGACTTTAACACTCTGCGAACACAGGTCTGAAGGGCATCTGGAACCTGAACAGACCTTCCCTTCAGACGGAGGAGCCGCGGCCTACCTGACGCCAACATGGCTGCCGCGCTGTCAACGACGGTCTTGACGGAAATGCGACCGCACAGCCATGTGACAAGTCAGCGCGCATCAGACAGACGGGGAAGGACCACGTGGCCCTTGACATGCACGCACCAGCAGGTCTGTGCTCGGAAAGAAAACACTAATATTACTAAGATGTCTGGAGTGTGTGCTCCGGATGAAGCCATCAACCGCAGAGCACGGTGAAAACGAGAGGGGATTCAAGGTGACACAGAAGCAGGGAGGTCAGCAGAGACGGTACCAGAAACCCCCGTGTAAACACAAGTAGCAAGGTTTCCACTTGCTGCTGTTTGTATCTGTGTAACTCGCCAAGGGCTTGCTCCGCGCCAGGCTCCCTCCCGCTGGCGACTCGGAGCCGAGCCCGACGCCCCGCCTGCCCGGGTGCACGGCCCAGTGTCAGCGTCGGCGCTGCCGTCGGGACCAGCTCTGCAGGCGCCTGGAGCTCATCTGAGGCCTGAGAGCACAGAGCGGGGCCGCGTCGCCCACCCCGGCGGGGGCCTCCACGGGGAGGTGTCCCTGGGCCGCGGCGTCCCGGGCAGGACGGACAGCACACGCAGGGCGGACGCTCTGGGGGGATGGCGCTGTCTGGGCAGGTGGCCGGCGAGCGCCGCCGTCTGCTTGTGGCCTCTGTGCACAGCTCGCTGGAGGAGGTTTCTGAACCTTTAATGCTCTCAGGCTCGTTCCCGAGGAGAAAGCCAGTGAAGGAGGGCATGATCCCTCCTCTACGAAAATTAGGGCCGCTGAACTATGGAGTCCGCTCCTTGGGCCCCGGGCCATCCCCTTGGCTGCCGGAGCTGGGCGCTCTGCGCCCCGCGCTTCGCCTTGTTTCTCGTAACCCGAGCCGCAGCGCGCCCGGTACTCCGTGGGCCGGGTGTCCCGAGGGCGCACAGCTTGGGCACGGCCGTGTCTCGGGCGCTGGCACCTGTCACTTGGAGACCCTCCTGCCTCCCGGGCCCCGACCTGAGCAGGACGGGCAGCTGCAGCACGAGGTCTAGTCTACACGTCGCTCATCACAGGGAATTCAGCAGAATGTGTAGTAAGGTTTTAGAAAGAAAACCCTTCCAAAGGAAGGGGAAAGAATAGTTTTGGTCAGGAAAGCACCTCGCTGTGTGGCTAACGACCAGACCGCCTTCCCCTGGATACTGTTGGTCTTAGTAACCAAACAAATGTTGGCTGAGATGAAATGATACACAAACCGGAGAAGTCAGGAGGACATTTTAGGTTCAAACCCCAGTAAATCGCCTTCAGTCATGTGACTTCATGCTTACCCATAGTAAAACCGGCCCTGAGAAGGGCCCCACTGTGTGCTGCGTGCACGCCCGTGCGTGTCTGCCCAGGAGGAGCAGCATCTTCACATGCAGCTGCTCCTGAGAACCCATTCACATTTATCAACTGTCTGTTCGTTTTCTAGAATTTTGCAATATAGACTCATCATGAAAGAAACCTATAATTTCCTAACAGCTATTTTTTAAAATCCCTTTTGTAATTAGCCCAGATCACTTTTTGTTTTAAAGGAACTCTTTACTGATTTTTAGCAATCACATTTATTTCTTGTGCTCAAAAGCCGGTAATGTCTGTGGCTTAAAAGTCAATTACGCCTGGGCTTTCATTCAAAAGCGACTTTGATATTACAAAAACATACCGTGTGGCAATGTTAGCACTGAAATGGGGCCATTCTTCATATAATACTTTGTAGTAATATAAACACCTTTATGATAATAAAAAAGCATTTACATTGTGAACGCTTAATTTTTGTTTTCTAAAAATCTCCACCTTCCAAAGCTTTTAGGGAATAGAACATTAAAATATGTTAATGCACACGGATGCATCTGAATTTCCCTTGGGGAGAAGCTACCTTAACCGCCATTTCAAGTTTTACATTTTTGCTCTAAATGAATGATTTCATTTAAATAAAAAGGTCTTATTTTCTATGATGAAAATTCATCTGCTTCATGTGACTCTGAAGCATCTTGATTTATTATTGACTCTATTCTCTCTCAAGGAGAATGTTCTTCTAACGACATCATGCAGGACCCCATATATTTCTTACTCCGTGGCACTTTCTATTAATCTCGCCGTATCTGTGTTCATGCTATTTGGATAAAAAATTAGAAATAGACGGTAGTTACACATTTGGATAAATACTCCTGCAAGGATTAGCCCTTTCTGCTCACCCAGAAGAGCTGTCTGTGCCCGGCTGCTCGCTGTGTTAGGGACTCTTTAAGGGCCGAGAAGCCTTCTCCCTGGAGAGAGGAAAGGTGGTGGAGTCTCAATCCTCTAGAAAAAGTGCATACAGTTTGTGAAAACAGACTTCAGAAACTGTTTCTGGACGAGGCGTAGAGGACTTGAACTTGCCTGGGTGTAAGCCCCCCTCCACGCGTGTTCCCTCTAAGTTACAGGTGTGCCTGGTTGTCCTTTATGTGCACCTGTGGCCCGCATCTAGCCGGCTGCAGACGCGCAGACGTGCAGGGCACATGCTCTCCAGCGAGGGCTGTGACACACGCGCGCAGCCACACAAGCGGAACAGGGGTCTCTGGGCAGCACCGTGAGCCCGCCGCCGGGATACCGTAAAAGACGATGACCCACAGGATGTGTTGAAATGCATTTTTGGCCCCAAGATGGGGCTGCTCCTGCCCTGGGGCCACGTCCGCAAGCAGGACCCGGGACGACCGCCGGGTCCCTGGACGTGCCCTGGCCGACCAGAGCCGCAGACACTGCAGGAAGTAACCCTCCTGGGTCCGCTCACCGACGGGCTGACCGTACACTCCCTCCCTTGCTCTCCATCCTTGACCCCGTGGGCCCTCCCCACCTGGCTGCACTCCGCAGATCTCCGGGCCTGCCCCCCCCCCCCCGTGGCCACCGGCCCCGTCCCTGGGCGTGCAGTGCGTCTCTGTGTTCTGGCCACCCACAGACTGTTTTCACACTTTTTAACAGCTCGGGGCAGCCATCCACTCTTCAATCCCTCTGGTCCCTGCTGCACATTTATTTGACCAACAAGCTTGGAATTTGTGACACTGATGGAGGCAACAGACCGAGTGTCCGGGGGGAGCCCGGCCACTTGTTAGCTGAGTGGCTGAGGGCCGGTCATTCAGGCCTCACGGTTTTAGTCCCATTTCCTCTGTGGCCGACAACTGGTCTCAGACCTCCGGGACTCCAAAACCTCTTCCCCAACACGGGGCTCACGTCCATCACTCTCCCCTTCTCTTCGCTCTTTTTTGGTGGCCATCTTTAGAACATGTAGCACCTGAGGTCGGAGACGGCTCTCTGGAGCCCGTCAGCGCCCCCCACGTCCCCAGATTGTAGCACAATCTCAATGCCATGATGATGAATGACCGCAGCCGTGGATTTTACTTCCAATTTTAAGTTTCAGTTTCCCACCGCCCCGTTTGTTTGCAGCCCACCTGGGGGCCGCCCCGTCCTGGAGTCCTGAGGCGCGGCTCATGTGTGGTGCAGATCAATCACGGTCAGGCCACACAGTCCAGGGCGAACGGCAGCCCGCATGCTGACTGCAGAATACAATCTGGAGGATTTTCTAGCGCCCAGCGGAAGAGACACAAGGGACACCAGGGGTGGGACCCTCCTCCACACGGAGGAGGGGGACCTGCAGGAGACCCTGAGCTGTAAAGGGCAGGTGAGCGTCACAGTTTCCTGAGCCTCAGCTCAGCCCATGGAAGACCCAGCAATGCAAACCCGCGTGCGCCTCCCATCAGTCACCGCCGCGGCGGAGGCAACGCACGGCCCCAGCCCCACAGGGACGTTCTGCCCTTATACTCTCTACCTGGGCCCAACGGCCACCAGCTCCTCTGCTCACCTGCTGGCACCGGCTGAATCAGGCCCCGGAGGCGTGGCAGGTAGAGCAGACGCAAGCTGTGGACGGTGCCTGCGGACCTACTTTCATTTGCCGGGGGGAGGGGACAGCAGGACAAGAAATATTTCGAGAAAATCTCTTTCCAACAAGCTAAACTGTCTGAATAAATGCATTTTGGGAAACCAATATTCCTGTCTTCTGTTTTCATTATTTTTCTTCACATGCTCTCCTTTTAACATTCACTTTCTGGCATCTCAGAGAAAGAAGCGTGTGTGTGATTCGTCTTTCAAAACAGAGCGGTAACTCCTCCAACCAGAGGTGTTGCAGAAAACACAGGGTTTTCCTCCAGGGGTTCTGAGGACTGTTCTCGTGGTGACGACAGGGACTAGCAGTATCTTCCCCAGCCCGTTCCCCGGTTACCCCACCGACTCTCACTCCAGTCCTTCGTGTCGGGCCCGGGTGACTCCACTCGCGCGAAGCCACCGGGACTGAAAGCCAATCGTTTCTACTTATTTCTATGGAAGTTTAAGTTGTGCTTTTCCCCTCCCTGTGACAGTCTCTCGATGGTGCAAAAATCAAAAGGGATTTTAACATGTATCGGACCATCGGCGCCTCCAATACTAAGGAATTTATACAGATGGTCTCTTTAATTTTTGAGTTTGATGTGATAACAGCATTTTATTCTCTGTGTGTCTTACGCAGGAGTTGAGGTCAGAGGAATTAAGCAACTTGTGCTGATTCTGTGGTTCTGCAGTTTCTTTTTACATGATGGAAACAACAAGGAAGGTTTGGATTGCAAGTTAACGCCGCGTGTTCTATAATCCTGGCCCCAATTAACGTCAGGAAAACTACAAAAAATTCAAATAAATGGCGGGTTGAGTTTTAAGCAAGCATACTAGCAGAATTCTGGAAACAGGATCCTTCTCCAGCTTTCTTGTAACTAAGAAGTGAAGTTCCCCACGGAGACAAGTGAGGCTAACGAGCTGGTGATCCTGTAACCGTATCACATCTGGGTCACCGAGATCCTCTGGGAGAGCTCTCCCCCTGCGGCCTGACCCACCGGGGCCCCCCTTTCCTTCTGTGAGCCCTCCGTGGGCCGTCGGAGGGCAGGGAGGGTCCCTCTCCTGTGTGGGGGTTCCCAACCTCCCAGCTCTGTGTCCTGGGGACTCGTGACTGGTCGCCACCCCGTGGGGCTCGTGCGCTGGTATCAGTTCAATAGAAATTTCAAGTTTCCTCCGCGTTAGCGCGTGTTAACGTCTCCCGTTTCAGACCCCGGCTCCCACTGCGGGCCTGGGAGAGAAGGCCGTGCGCTACTTGAGGCTGAGCTGAAAACCAGGAACAGAAGCAGAAAACCAAGCACTTCCCCCTAACGGCTTCTCTGTCAGCTCAGATAATGACAGTGTTCACGCCGGCTGGCCCCTCGGAGCCGACTGACAATAAGCGTTTTCATAAAGGGCAGGGACCAGTAGCTGCCGTCCGGAGAGCGGGGCGCTCAGGACGTAGTAAATGAAAAGACCAACAAGGCCCGTCAAACGTCACGCCGTGTGATAGATACACAGACGGTGGGAAAGACCCAGCTGAACACTTCATCTCGTTTTCTCCCTGTGAAACTTGGAAGGGTAACAGAGAGGACTCTGACCTCGCCCAAGGGCCTGGGATGCTCACGAGATGCCCGCGGGGATGGATGGACGGTGACAAGCACGGACACGGGGACAGCGGGCCGACGGCGCTCGAGCAGCGGGCAAGGCAGAAGCGTCATGGCACCGCTGGGTGGGGGGGCAGCCCGCCAGTATGCAGAGCTGAGGGGACGTGCCCCAGCCCAGGGGGGACCCTGTGGGACAGACACACGTGCCGGACTTTCCGAGAAGCAGCGGAGCACAGACGAGTCCCAGCTCCTCCTCTAGGGAGCCATGGACGGAGCGGGAAATGCCCCAGACCAAAGCCGGGCTCTGCGTTGGCTCCTGGGACCCGCTCCTCCGAGGGCGGGAGGTGGGGGGCAGCCTGAGCCCCCAGCTCTGTCCCGCTGCGGCCTCCTGGCCATTACCGCCGCCTTCCCGAAGGCAAGACGTTCCCCGCATCCTGCCGGGCGGTGCCCCCACTCCCACGCACGACAGCTCCGGCCTGGGGGGCACGCTTGGCAGCGAGCGGGTACTGGGTGAGCTGGCTCGCGGGCCCGCAGGGTGCTGGGCGCGCCAGGCCCAGGGTGGGGGCCACGTGCCGGGCGGGCTGCGTCGTGAGCGCGTGGGGCGGGGTGAGCTGACCCTGGCGGACAGAACTGCCGTGGGCCGCCCGGCACCTGAGGGACAGAACGGGCCGGCACCCCACCGGCCTCCTGCTGGGCACGACGGCGCGACACGGAGCTGTGCGACACCCTGTCCTGTGGCCGCGCTCCGTGGGGACGTCCCGTCTCCCTGGACACCCCGGGACGTGTGAGGACCCAGCTTTCGGGCCAGAGGAGGGAGAGGGGCAAAGGGACGGAGTGCTCTGCGGACAGGACGTGAGTGACGGGAGATGGCCCCACGCCCCACGTCCGGGCAGAATCCCTAACTCCCTGGGCAACTCACCCCGTCTCTCTGAGCCTTTGTGTCTTCATCCTGGAACACGAGTGTCACTGTCTCTTCGTACTTTTACTCCTGTGCGGGTGGTGGTTGGGCCCAGGGTGCCGGTGTCCCGGGCTCGCACACGCGTGTGTTCCTCCCCCGCACAGCGCTCTGCAAGGCAGGTGAGGGTGTGAGGCTCCCCACTTCACTCCGGGCAGAGGGAGCCAGAGGCGCAGGTGTGAGGGGAGCGGGGCACACAGCTCTGCCCCTCAGCTGTGCTGCTCGGGGAAATGGCCTGCACTCTCTGTGCGTTCGTTAAAGGAGGTAATTTCTGTCTTGCTGTGTTCTCGTGAGGGCTGGAGAGTAGCACACGTGTGCTCTAACTGCGGCGGACGGGGCGGGGGGGGCGGGGTTCCGGTTTTCTGCTTCCTCACACCTTCGCAGGGAACTCCGACACGCAGCCGGGCTGGAGAACTGCTGCCTGCGACCTCGGGGTCTAGACTCGCTGGGCTAATGTGACAGGATGTCTACACCACGTCCGCCTCTGCCCACCCTCCCCCCACCCCGGGTCAGCAGGGTCTACACCGCCGGCTGCTTCTACTCCCCAGGTGACTAGGGTCTTCCACCTCCCAGAAAACCGTTCCCTCCCGTGAGCAGGGCTTGCTTGCTCCCCTCCTGCTCTGACTGCTGCTTTCATCCACTTTAGTGTCCCGTCCACCCACCAGCGGTGCAGTCCGTGGCTCCCGTCCCTCCAGAGATGGCCCCACGCCAGAGACTCTGCTTCCCCATGGCAGTAGGACACTCACAGGGCCGTGGCCGGCTGACATGCTGTCCCAGACACAGAGCACCGGAGGACAGTGCTGGGCCTTTGCAACTTGCCTGGAAGTATCAGCCGCCCGAATGACTAAGGTTAATAAGAACAGGTTTGCCAAAGACGTCATTGTTCCCAGGACAGAGACCAGAGAGGCAATGGGAGAACGTAATCGTGAAGAGTTCAGGCTCAGAGAGGTTCCGCACACGCCAGGACAGGGGCAGTGGACAGACCACCGTCCACAGAGAGCGCGGCCAGAGACGCGGGGGACGGAGCACCATCGCCTCGGGGCCGAGGACGTGACTGGGGAACACGCGAGTGAATGAGTCAGAGGGCTCGTCGGAAAAAGTGAAATACGGACGAACAAGAGAACAAACTGGTAAGAGGAACTGAACTCACACGAGCGAATGCGAATGCTATAAAATGTTGGCTTTCAACGAGACGGGTAGGTTTGAATATGTCTGCCCTATAATTGCCGTTTTGCGACAAAGCCCACGAGAACCCAAGTGGAAGGCAGGTGTAAAATGAAGGTGTCACAGAGGGCAGGGCCTGGCTGGTGTTGCACGGCCCCACCAGCCGTGGTGCCCCTGCCCCCTCGCCAGGCCCTGGGGCCGTCACATCACATGACGCCACAGAGGTCATCTTCCACCCAAATAGCTGGGAAGTGTATTTTAAGCAATGCGCCTGTCACAGAACGTAACGCCCGTACGTATACAATAGAGTTAAAACGGACGTAACGCGGAGTGGGATGGAAACTTCCCACGGACCTTGGGAGGCGGTGTGACATCACAAAGAACCTACGCATTTGCAGCTGACCGGCTCCTGCCCCCAGGCCTGCGGAGTTAGGGGCTCTCTGCCCCTGCCCTTCAGAGCCGCTCGGTGGAAGGTTCTGCGGATGGCGGCCCCCACACATGCACGGGTCACACGGTCTGGGAGCGCCTGTCAACGGAATGAAGTGGGTAACTTCTGACTGTAACCCAGCGGCCTTCGGGTTGGGGTTGTGGCCAGCAGACAGGGACGATGTTTTCTTGAGATGCAGGGACATGACTCACATCGGCCCAACCTCAAAGGCCCCGGACGGCTTATGGTTTCAACTCTCACTCCCATCGGTAAGATACAGCGATGCCGGCGCTTCCGGGGGGTCCCCAGGACCCGCCGCCGACGGGAATGGTTTTCTCAGTGAGGAAGGCAGCCCGTAGTAGAAACTAAGTGCTGACTGCTCAGTTCACAGACGGCCTTGCACTTCACTTCTCTGTTTGAGGAATCTAGAGTCTGTCCTTAGAGGTCTGGAGACCGAGCTGAACACCACAGGACTATAATCTATAATCGGTCCAGTGACAGGACGTCCGGGCACCATGCTGGCTCTGTGTGTTCAGGAAGTTAGACTCCTGTCCAGGTGAGCTTTGTACCGCTGGCCGCAGCCTGAGCAATTACTAGCCTCCCGGGGAAGCTACACGCTTCATTTAAGAACAAAAGAACAACAGAAAGAAAAGCAATAAAGAGCAAACGGGGGGATGGCTGTCCCCCTACTGTACGGATAAAGGCACCCCAGGAAAGCACGCACCTCACTCTTGTGCACTTAGCGGGGCCGAGGGACAGGAGGAGGAGCCGCTCACGCAATGCCATCTGCCGGGCTCTCCTAAGACGGAGATGGGCCACAGCCCAGGGGGCGCTGTGCTCCCGCAGCTCCCCAGCTGCTGACCCCCCGGGGTCCCTGCTCAGCCTACCGCACCCCAGCCTGTTCCCTGGACCTTCCGTGCCCTGCCCATGCCCATGTGTCACACAGACGCAGCCCTCAGCGCCAGCCTTCCCACAGCACCCCTGCAAGATGTCCCTCAAACCCGAGTCAGGGCTGCGGGCTTTCTGCCCTGGAGAGCGGCTCCTTCTGTGGTCTCTTTATCAGACTGGAGAAGACAGATCTGTGTCCGTGGAGGGACGCCGCCCTCTCCTGTCTCCAGGGACAGTTTGCACCACATACCATCAGAGGCTGTCACTTCCCACACCTGCCGGGTTCTCTACCATCATGTCACTTCCTTTGGCCAATATCCCTTCTGCTTTCATTTCTCGTGCTCGGATCCTGTTCAGATATGGATACTCTTCCAGTTACCCAGCCACCCCTCCACTGTGTTTAAGTACATCCAATTTATCCGTAAAGTAAAAAAATTTTTAAAGTCATATTACCCATTGATCTGATCGGTTTTCTCCCATTCCTGTCCCAAACCTCTCCTGTGACCTCCATTTCTTCTCACTTAACTCCCTCCACGATGCTCCCCACCAGCAGATCAGACGGCTTTACGGAGGATTTCTTTTTATGAAGGATTCCTCAGAGCAGAAACCAGAGTCTTTTCCAAAGAGAATTCCCAGAGGAGAAGCCTAACAGAGCCTACATAAAATCAGGTCCTTGTTAGCAGAAATTAAAGGCATTATGCAGGAAGAGGGGACTTCTTCGTGACCTCGCCCTGGGTGCTTTGTACAGAGTGGCTTCCGCAAGATTGAAATACAGTCAGTATCTCCGGGTCCAATTTCATTTCTATTAGGCGCTCGTAGCTAAATTAAGAACCTTACGGATACCTAATTTAGATAAACCCTTAACTATTAACCTCCAATAATGTCATCATTTCACTGAGTAGAAAAGAAAACATCTGGGTGAGTTCAATTAGCCAAGGGCGTGGGCACGGAGGCCTCTGCATTCTAATTGCGTCTCGCTGACCTTGACGGACGACTCCAGCCAGGAAGGAGGGCTCACGGGCTTAACGGCCGCTGTGGACCGGCCGGGGCTCTGCCTTTCTGCACAGCTTCCGCGGGGGCGTCTG
Source organism: Mungos mungo (assembly GCA_004023785.1). Lineage (NCBI taxonomy): Eukaryota > Metazoa > Chordata > Mammalia > Carnivora > Herpestidae > Mungos > Mungos mungo. Next base: position 43,170 of record PISW01008973.1, read on the forward strand.
ACCCGCGGCACCGCTGAGGGGCGTGAGGGAGGCACCTCCATGCACAGCCTCGGGCCCCAGTTCTAAGCCCCTGTCTGATTCTGGCCGTAAACACTGGGGACAAATTATCTTCTTTTTCCCAATTGTGGTCTCCTACAGAGAAGACGTTCACAGTCTCTGAACGATGATTAAGGTGGCTTCGGCCTTGTTTCTTGTCTAGACGATGCCGGTGTTTCAGCAGCTGCGGCTGGGTTCTGGCGCACTCCAGGGCACGGCACGCGGCGTCTCCACCTCTCAGAACTCGCCTCACACACCTGATCACCTCCCCGGCCCAGCTCCCCCGACCTACCTCTTGACTGTGCGTTTGCTGGGGTATCCGGCGCTCCTGCATCTGAACTTGACCATAAGGGGACTGAACAAGAATGGACGTCCTGGGCACCGACTTTTGATTTCAGCTCAGGTCATGGTCCCGGGGTCATGGGATTGAGTCTCGCTGAGTGTGGAGCCTGCCTGAGACCCTCAGCCTCTCCCTCGCCCCCTCGCTCCTGCTCTCTCTCTCTCTCTCTCTCAGGAGAAAAAACAAGAGGACCGTCTTAAACATGTTTCCCCAAAGCAAGTTCCAAGAGGAGAACCCGAGTACAGGCACATGTTTTCTGTGCGAGTGGGGTGAGCGGCAGGCTGGCCCCTGGGGCGCACCCCGCTCGGAGCCCTGGAAGATGGCACAGCACCTCCACGAGCGGTCCCCCCCTGGAGACCGAGGAGCGGCGTGGCCGCTGCCAGCCCAGGGTCGCTGGCCGAGAGTCGCTGCTGGAGGCGGGGCGTCTGCTCCCCAACCCTCTGGGCTGGTCCGTGCAGTCACCACATCCATTCACACCGACTCACACCTGCTACACAAGGAGGCCGCCGAGCATTGAGGGAAAAGGACCGACCGTGTCTGTGCTGCGTCCTCACGAGACTGTTCAGGCAGAGAGGAAACACTTAAAAGGTTTGTGTTCAAATGAAATTTTGAGAATGACCACATTCCCATCTTTTGAGAGTCTCTCCATTTTCTTTTTACATTTTTAAACATCATTTATTTTGAGAGAGAGCGAGTGAGAGCAAGAGACAACATGTGCGGCTAAACGGGAGGGGCAGAGAGAGAGAACCTGAAGCAGGTTCCCCACTGTCAGCACAGAGCCCAACACGGGGCTCGATCCCATGATCATGACCTGAGCTGAAGCCAAGAGTTGGACGCTTAGCCCACCAAGCCAGCCAGGCCCCCTCGACATTTTCTTAATAAGGCTTTGAGGGTCGTGCACTGAAGAAAACTAAAGCGGACCCACCTGACCCCTGCTTTCTGGACAGAGTTCACGACCCAACACTTGCTGCTCCCGGCTGAGGCTGGCAATACCACGTGAAAACCTTCATGAAACGACTGACTAGTGACGCAGCGCAAGTGGCCCCCCCCCTCTAGACGGCGGAGGACCTGTGGGACGGGGCACATTTGGAATGTTCATCCCCTCTCGACAGAAGGACGAGCATGGGCTTTGCTCAGTGGGGGACACTGACGTCCTGAACTCCACGGCTCACGAGGCCACGTGGGGCTCCCCGTCGGCGCAGAAGCGGTGCGGACGCCTCGGTCCCCCTGCCGGCCGGGATCGGTGCCCGGAGGGGACGTGCGTGCCCTGGGGCGCGTGCCCTGGATGAAGGGCCAGCGGGACACGAGGCAGAGTCAGGACTCTCCTCAGGGGTGGGAGGGACGGGGAGTGGGGGCATTTTGCTCAGAGACTTGGGGAGAAGGGTGGCTCTGGAGAAGGTTCCGGACGATCTCGGCTGTCTGTGAGAGGGCGGACACATGCGAACAGAGGTGAACTGAACGTGGAGCTGCAGGTGGTGGGGGAGCTCAGGCCCAGGCCCCCTGCAGAGTGCCGCCCCCCCCCCACCTCCCCCCGCCGGCTGCTGGGGGCAGGGGCCCGGCCAGAGGGAGGACGGGCCTTCTTCAGAGTCAGAATCTCTGCCCCGACCTGGACGGTGACTTTCTGCGGCAGCGCTCTGGTGCAGGACGGCCCTGCACGTCCGAGGAACGGCAGGCGGGAGGCGCTGGTCCACTGCGCACACGGGACGGGCCGAGTCCTCGGTCCTGGGACTCGCACCCGCGCCGACGTGTGGCCGACGGAGGGCAGAGCCTGGCTCGCTCTCTCCACGCCTCTAGTTCTCACCTCAGCCCAAGGACTTTCTAAGACGTGAACGCTGACGTCAGCCCGCTGTCGAGTCACCCGGAGGGTCGGCTCCCCCCCTCCCCCCCGCCCTCCCGAGCACCTGACCCAACAGGTCCGGGGGGCTGGGAGAACCTGCCTTCCTCCCAGTGCAGGCGACGCTGCCGCAGCCGACGGGACCACACTCTGAGCTGCTGTCCTGTGCTCTCTGGGCCCCGGCCGCGGACGGGTCATGTCCGCACGAGGCTGGGCCACACGGCTGGGGTCCCTGCTACCCGCGGGGACACCAGAGGAGCGACATAGGCTGGGTGAGACGGCTCCGGGGCGCCCGCGGACTGCTCAGGGTCCGCGGCGAGCCAGCAAGCGGCGGCAGGGACGTCTGTGGTGTCGCCGCGCACTCTCGTCCCCTCCTCCCCGGGCAGCGCGGCTTGGGGCGCGGACAGAAGACGCCATGCTGTCCCCGTTCCTCCTCCGGATGCAGGACAGACAGGGACTTCCCTGCACGCTCCGGCTTGCCGGGGGCCCTCGGGAAAGACTTCGGTCCAGCCCGAACGACCACCACCGCCGGCCAGCGATTCTACATCTGGAAAAAGCGTCCTTTAAAAATTAGTGAGAAACTAAGACGGCGCCCGGGAAGTGAAGGCTGACAGGGCTCGTCACCGAGAGCTGCTCTGCGCGGAGAGCCAGGAGGGTCCTCGGGCCAGGGTGACAGGTGCGGGGCAGCCCCTTAAAGCCGCAGGAGCGCAGCGTTCTCCTGGCGATGCGCACGCGGACAGGCTGGCCTCAGCGCCCCGCACACGCGCTCCGGCATCCCCGCGCCGCTCTTCCACGGGCCTGGCGCGTTGCGGGGAGGGCACGCCAGGCACACGTGACCGGGACGTCAGGCACGTGACGCGCCAACGCCGCTCTGCGGGGGAGGGGCGCTGTCGGACGCCACCGGGGCTAATTACTATCAGTTTAAAGTAGGTTGTTAGGAGGGGACAGCATTCCCATGGCAACCGCAAAGGAAGCGTCTGTAAAACATACACAGAAGGAAGGAGAAGGGAATCAAAGCCCAGCCGAGCCGCAAGGAGCGGAGTGAGGCCGGGGGTGAGGGGCGGGGGACCAGCCGGACGGCGAGCGCCAAGCCCGGCGTTGGAAACGGGCCCCCGTTAGTGCTTAGTCTACAGGACCAGCGCTCTAGCCGCTGAGCTACGGAGCCTTCCCGTTAGTGCCTGCTGTAAACCCAAGCGGATGAAACTCCCCATTCAACAGACGGGCAGGATGCATTAAAAAGCAGGGTCTGACTACCTGCTGCTTCTCCCAGAGACTCACTGTAAACGGAAGGACGCAGCAAAGCTGGAAGTCCAGGGCGAGGAAGCGACTCAACGCCATTTTCTCCGAAGGGAGGCTGTGCTAACACCAGACCAAACAGACTTTAAGGAATGCTATTTAAAAAAATTGTCGTAAGAGACAAGGACGTTATATATTAACAAAAAGGTCTATGTAACAATTATAAACATACATGCATTAAACTTCAGAGCGCCTAAATCTAAGAGGCGAACGTTGACAGAATTGAAGGGAGCAACAGACAACGCTATGATAATAATAACGTGGCGTCCGCTATGCGTCTGAAAGTCTGGAGAGAACAGGCAGAGACCAGGAGGGACGAGAGGCCGTGAACGGCGCCCTTAACCAGCGGGGCCTAGCAGACGGGGACAGAGCCCCCACCCAACAGCAAAGCACACATTTTCTCAAGGACACATGGACCGTTTCTAGTATGAACCATATGATAGACCACAAAGCAAGTGCTCTTAAATTTTTTAAAAAGTTGAAATCATGCAAAGTGTCTTTTTTTTAAAATCACAATGTTTTGAAACTAGAAATCACAGAAGATTGAGACTGGAAAATCCATAAATAGGTGGAAATTAAACAACATACTCTAACTAACGGATCAAAGAGAGAAATCACAAGGGAAATCAGAAATTATTTCGAGGCAAATGAAAATAAAACCACAACATACCAAAACCTATGGGAGGCTGAAGGCACCGCTAAGGGGGAATCTGTGGCTGTCGACATGTACATTAAAGAAGAGGAAAGATCTCAAATCAGCGCTCCAGCTTCATAGCTTAAGGAACAGGAAAATAAACCAGACTCAAAGGTAGAAAAAAGGAAGTAATAAAGATTGGATCAGAGATGAAACAGGGAATGAAAACCTGATAGAGAAAACCAGCAAACACAAGAGTTAATTCTTCTAAAAGATCAACAAAACTGACCAATTTTTGTTAGACTGTCCAAAAAAGAGGGAGACAGAAGAATGCTATATCTAAAACCGAAAATAAAGGGATATTATTACTGATTTTATAGAAATAAAAGGGATTAGAAGGGATTAGGGGCACCTGGGGGGCTCAGTCGGTTACGCATCTGACTTTGGCTCAGGTCATGACCATACAGTTTGTGAGTATGAGCCCTGCATCGGGCTCTGTGCTGACAGCTCAGAGCCTGGAGCCTGCTTCTGATTCCGAGTCTCCCTCTCTCTCTGCCCCTCTCCTGCTCGCTTGCTCTCAAAATAAAACAAAGACATAAAAATTTTTTTTAAAAAGGGATTATAAACAAAGTACTATGAATTATACCAACAATTTGGATAATCTCTATGAAATGAAAAAATTTCTGGAAACTTATAACCTACAGATACTGAATTATGAAAATATAGAAAATCTGAGCGGATCTATAATTAGTAAGGAGACAAGTCAGTAATCAACAACCTACCATATAGGGAAGTCCGGGAACAAATGGCTTCACTGGTAAAACCAAACATTTAAAGAAGAAATAATACCCTTCCCCTTCGAACTCTGCTGAAAAACCGAACAGGCGGGAATATTTCTTAATTCATTGTATGAGGCCAGGATCATCCTGATTCCAAGGCCGAATAAAGGCAGTGTAGAGAGAAGAGGACTACAGACTCACACTCTTGATAAACTCTGGTGCAAGAACCCTCCACACGGTCCGAGAACACGACTCAACAGCCCAGGAAAAGGACGCCACCAGGGCCACGTGGGGTTTCTGCTGGAAGCGGGATGATTCTCATTAAAAAATCAATTGGTAAAATACACTCACCAACACAATGAAGGTGGTGGGAAAACATTCTCTTCTCAAGTGATGCAGAAAATTCACTTGACAAAATTCAAAACCTTTTCAGGATTAACATGATGTAGGGAAATACGCATCAAGTAATAAAGGCCATACGTGAAAAGCCCACACTAACATACTCAATGGTGAAAGGCTGAAAGCTTTTCCTCTAAGACCAGGACCAAGACCAAGATGCCTGCCTTTGCCGCTCCCGTTCAAGACAGTACGAGAAGTCCTGGCCCGGCAACGAGGCAAGGCAAACGAGTAAAGGGCCTGCACACTGGAAAGGACAGAGTAAAATATCTGTTCACAGATGACATCTTGCATGCAGACGGGGTACAGTGCACACGGCCTCCCGTGTAGAAAACCCTAATGATTCCGTGTGCACACACATGTGCACGCACACACACACCCGTTAGAACTAAAAACAAATTCAGCCGAGTTGCAGGACACAAAATCAACACTCCCAAATCAGCTGCCATTTCTATAAACCAACAATGAACAACCTGAAAAGGATACTGAGCAAACAATTCAAGTCACAACAGAAGCTGACAGGATATAATACCTCGGAAAAAACGTAAACATAGGAGACAAAGACAAAACGATGCTGGAAGGAATTAAAGGGCAATAAAGGGCAAGGCACCCATGTCTGTGGACTGGTGGGTGTGAACACTTAAGAGAGGTGCTTGGGAGATGGAAAGCTTCTCTGTCAAAATCCCGGAGACATTCGCTTTTGCACAACGAGAAAAGTCCATCCTAAAATTCTCATGGACTCTCAGGGCATTCCATGGGTCCCAAACAATCTTGATAAAGAAGAAAGGCGGCTGTCTCATACTTAACGGACTTCAGAACTTACTGTAAAGCTACAGTAATCAAAACAGGGCCATCCCGGCATAAAGACCGGCATGTAGACCCACGGAATAGAACCGACAGCCCAGACATAAGCCCTTGTACATACGGTCAATTACTTTTCAGAACTTGTCAGACTGTTGGGCGGGGAAAGGACTGTCTTTTCAACAAGTGCTTCTGGGAAAACCGGGTACACACAGAGAACAGAAGGAAGTTAAAATCGTACCTAATTCCATATACAAAAAAGTATTTCAAAATGAATCAGTGACCTAAATGCAAGAGCCAAAACTGTCCTATTCTTGGAAGAAAGCAGAATGAGAGCTTCATGATGCTGGAATTGGCAACCGTTTCTTGGATATGGTGCCCAAAGCACAGGAAACAAACAAACAAAACAGATCAAACTTAACCAAAATGAAAATATTTGGCTCATCAAAAAACACAGGATGAGAAGGCGACCCCCCGAATGGGAGATTTCTGCAAATCCTAAGCGCTGGTAAGGGGTTAATACCCAGACCATTTGGAGAAGTCCTACAACCGCACACCAAACCAAACCATAAGCGAAAACACACAAACTCCAAAAAAACAAAAATCCAAAGAACCTGATTTAAAAGTGAGCAGAGGACCTGAACAGACGTATTTCCAAACAAGAGCTATGACGGCCGATAAGCACATAGAAAGATGTTCGACATGACTGATCACTAGGGAAATGCAAATATGCCTTCCGTGAGATCCCACCACACGTCTGGTAAGGGGCGGCTGTTGGAAACAGAAGGGAGGTGCTGGTGAGGATGCGGGACGACCGGAAACCGAGGCGCGCTCTCGGCAGGAATGCACGAATGTGACGAAGACAGGATGGCGGCTCCTCCAAACGCTGACGCACAGAATCACCACAAGACCCGGCACTTGCCCTTCTGGTTCTGGGTTCAACAGCGCCGAAAGCAAGGGCTCGAAGAGACGTCTACACCCGTGTTCACGGCAGCCTTACTCACAACAGCCGAGAGTTGGAAGAAAACCTAATGTCCGTCAGCAGACACAGGAACACAATGTGGTCCAGACACGCAACGGAGTGTTGTCCGGTCTGGAAAAGGGGGGAGACTCAGACACTCCCCGAAACACGGCCGGCCTTTGAGAGCATTAGGCTCAGTGAAAAAAGTCCGTCATGAAGGGCAAAAGCTACATGATGCCACTTACACGGGTGCTTCGGCTGGTGAAAGTCACGGGGACAGATGATGGCTGCCGGGCCGAGCCTTCCGCGGGGCCGGAGCTCCGGTTTGGGAAGACGGGGAAGTTCTGGGGTGGCTGGTGGGGGCGGGTGCGCACCATGAATGTGCTTAATGCCACCAAACTGTTTGCTCAAAGATGGTCACGCGGCAAACACCATGCTCCGTGCGTCTCACCACCACTAAGAGGAGGAGGAGAGAAGCCCCGTGAGGCCGAGCTCCTGGCAGCGCCGGCTCGTCTGCCCACGCTCGGCAGGACCGGCCGGCCCCGCGCTGCTGCTCCGGTCTCAGCCCGCCGCAGGGGGTCCTGGGTGAGTTCCCTCACGCTGTGGGCTCTGCTTCCACACCCGGTGCTGGGATCCCGCTCCTCCAGGGCTTTCCCCTCCCGGAGAGGGTGCGCACACCGACAGCGAACTGTGTGGCTTTCGCTGGCACGTGATCCGCAAGCAGAGTCGACGTCCCGCCTGCGAGTCCCGCCTGCGTGTCCCGCGCCGCGGCTGAGATGGCGGCTGGCCTGTGCCGGGCAGGCGGCCCACGCGCTCACCCCCCTGATGTGTGTGTTACCGGTCGTCACTCTCCGAATTTAACATGTCAATTTATAACGATTGTGATGAGCAGAATAACCCCAAATAGGAATTACTGACGTGGGCGCCAGGTAACCCAGACTGTGATGACATGCGTGACGTGTGCATCTGTGGGTGAGGCAGCAGATCTAAGTCAACAAGAATTTTTTTAAAAACCTTTAAAAAAGGAAAACTAGCAATGACTGAGTAATAACACGTCGATACGCGCGGTGTGACAGCCACCTGTGGGAAGTGACTCTCTGGTCGGAGCTCGCACCGTGTTGGGGGGTCGCCTTTTTCTCTAAAAACAATGTGTCAGGTCCATTTTTTAAAAAATAGTATCAGAAAAGCTTTCTTATTGGGATCAATGGTTTTTAAAATTGACATTCTTACTGCTATTTTTAGGTAACTGACTGATTTGTGACGGCCGATTTCTGAATTTCTTAATGGGTTCAAACCCATTTCTAAATCATCCCAACTACACACTTTTTTGTGATAAAGAGTTTGCCCAAAGAAAGCAGTTTTTGCACCCGGAAAACGACTCCTTCTCAACCACGAGCACACACGTTTTCCAGAAACACAAACGAAGCCACACCTGGTCTGAGCTTCTCCGGAGCCCGTGTGTCGAGGACCGCGAAGCTCCCAGCCGCCAGCTCGTGTCCCAGTGAGCGGCTTCGCGCTGTCACCCATCGCAGGCGCTCTGAACACACACTCCGGTTACAGTGACCAGCGGCCCCTTCCAGGCCAACCAACAGCCCAGCTGAACTAAACATATGATTCCATCAAAAATGATACTTCACATCAGTGACGCACACCCTTGGGCCCTGCTGGAGGGAGAGCTCAGAGAACATTCTAGATCGAATCTACAAGTGAGGACAGAAACTAGGCCAAGTCCTGGTCCCTGCACGGAGTAACACTGGGACCAACCCAGACCGAGCTGGCCGCTTCTCCAGGAAACCCCTGGCCCTGGCGGAGAGGCCTGGCGCCTGGCCAACAGCTGACTCGCGTGTCCCCGGCTGCCTGCGCCACCCGTCTCCGGAGCGTCGCCTCACGGGGCCCGCTCGCCCGGTGCCTCTGGCCCCAGCCCCGCCCACAAACGCCTGCCCTGGCTGCTGCCTGAAGGGACCTCCTTCCCCGAGGCAGCACGCCTCACAAGCTCAGCTCTTTCCCGCCACGCCCGTCCCCAGCTGAGGTGGCCCCAGGAGAAACGGGGTCCGTGAGCGCCTGAGAGGGACCAGTTCCTCGTCCTGGAAGGAGCCGTGTCTCATCACCCCAAACGTACACTTCTCTGAATAAAATAAAATCGATCAAAACTCTGAGCAAATCTTAAGAGAATAATTTCCTGGCCACTGAAATACAAAATAGAGTTGGAAAGGCGGCAGACTCAGCTCTGCCACGGGAGGCGGGGGCCGAGCTAGCTGCTCCGTAAACCGGCTGAGCACTCCGGCCCGACGGGGGCTGAGCCAGCAGGCCACCACGGGCCCTCCGTCCTGGCACTGCCCGCCCGGCAGGGGCTGGGACCCACGCCTCATTAGCTCACACACAGAGAGGCGGCCCGCCGCCCCGTGGGGGGCTCGGTCGCCCGCTGACACGCGCACACGCATCGGAGCAGAGTATCTCTACGTTTAGACGTGCACACTCACAGTGCTCCCCTCGCAAGGCCAGCTCTCCGCCCGCCGTGGGGTGGCTGCGAGTCTTCTGGAAAGCAAAGCTCCGGAGCCTCGCACGGTCCCTTCTCTTCCCTGATTTAACGACGCGTCTATGAAATCAGGCTTCTCTGCGTTTCGGGGTTGACAAAGCGCACACCTTTACGGAAGCCGCAGAGAAAGAAGGCCGCGGAGCCGGCGCTCGGCTCCGGGGCTTGCGGTGTGTTTCCCGGCCGGAGTCCCCAGGAGACGGTCCCTCTTCCTTCTGTGCCATGGCGGCCGCGGTCCTCGCCCTGGTGGCCCGGTCCTGAGATCCCCACCCCATCGCCGCGCCTGCGGGATTCCTCCCCTCCAGGGTCAGGGGCCCCCCTCTTGCGTGGCCTGAGCTGTGTGGGCACCGCATTCCTAGGCTGGCACCTCCAAGTGTATTTGGAGCCAAGGGTTCTTAAAGATGGGCTCGGAGCCCTTGGAGAGGCCTGGCCCCACAGACAGGGACGGGCGCCCGGAGGGGAGAGCCCCGCCAGGCCAGCGGGGGGCCGCCCAGGGGGCAGGCCCGGCGCCTTGGGTTTGGACCAGCCTCCAGACGGGGACACAGGGAGCCCCGCTGCCTACGCCCCGGCCAGCGGTGCTCACGGTGCAGCCGAGAGCGCAAGAGACCCACGGAAGAGACCGTGTTGTGCACGATGGGCTCACGGGTTTTGTGGCCACATTTAACTGCTAACCTGAGCCTTACGTGCTCTGTTGTTTTTCGACATCTTTAGTAAGACAGAGAAGAGTGGTTATTTTCAGCTCAACAGAACGAACTCCGTCAAAGCTAGAACTGGCCGCAGGCCGTGGGCATGAGGGAGGCGCGTGGGCGGCAACCTTACCCCTCACTCACTCACACCACGGAACCTGCCTCCGCGTGCGGCGGCCACCTTCCCTCTCCGACGTCCCGTCCCGCTGTCTTTAAAAGGACACGTGTCCCTGTCAGGCTCGTGGTCCTGACGCTGGTCCAGGAAATACGGCGCCGGTAATTACAGGCCTTCCCGGTGAGGAAATGAGACCCAGCCCGTGATCCTCTTATCGCAGAGCCGGAGGATTTATTTCTCGGCACAGGAGAGCGGAGAAATTTCAAGGGCAATTTATCTAATTCTTTCCCCGCATATAATTTTTAAGAAGGAAATTTGCCCCGATGAGGAAGTGTATGTTTTTAAGAGTGATTCTTTAAAGATACTGATCTCTTGCACATTCCCTGGCCTCTGACAGACTTTAAGTAATTGTCCCAATTAGGCTACAGGGTGAATTTCTAAATCTTTCTTTCCTTGACGAGGCCTAGGTGATTTTTAAGTTGTTTTAATTATTCTGCCGTCGATTTTCTGTTTTCTAAAGCAGAACTATTCAGGCTTTCTTTCAGCTTCCTGCCCCACGTTTGAGGGCACACACTCCTCCTTTCCACGTCTCCTTACAGCATCCCCTGGCCCGTGACCCCCAAGCCTGGGCCTCCCAGCCCGTGTCCCCCTCGCCTGCTCCCCCTGGCCTGCGGTCCTTCGAGCCCACGCCCCCCCGGGCCCGTGCCCCCAGCCGCCAGGGCTCACCTGTTCCCTTCTCTTGTGGCTGAGCCACTTGACTGCCAATACACTGCACGCACACTAACCACACAGAGAACATCCCGAGGACGGCAGTGCCGGCCGGACACAGACGGGGCTCACGCGGGCCCGAGGACCGCCGTGCCGGCCGGGACACAGACGGGGCTCACGCGGGCCCGAGGACCGCCGTGCCGGCCGGGACACAGACGGGGCTCACGCGGGGCCCGAGGACCGCCGTGGTGGCCGGGACACAGACGGGGCTCACGCGGGGCCCTCGAGCACTTGGCGCACAGAGTGCCACCTTCTGTGGAAGTACAGGGATGACCTTCCATCCACGTGACCCGGCGTCCCCATCACTGCCCGAAGGAGGGGACCCCCTTCCCTCCGCAGGCCAGGGCACACTCGGCAGGAGGGCGGTGAAGAGGCCCGGCTCAGCCTCGGGAGGGAGGTCAGCGGCTGGGCTGAGGCGGGAGCCGGCGGCACAGGGCCTGAGGGAGCGCTTCTGGGCCGACGCAGCTGTTTCATATTTTGAAGGTGCTTTGAAGGCTGCTCTGCCGTCCAAACTCGCAGGTCTGAGCGCTAAGAGTCAGTTTTACCGCGTGTCCCTTACACCTCAGTCGGTCTGAGATTCTGTAAGACAGAGGCCACGGCAGAGGAAGCAGCGTGCTTCTCCTAGTCTGAAAGGGTCAAGAGTCCCTGGAACGCCCCATCCCCACTTGTCTTCAGGACGAGGGGTTTTCCGTCCATGGTGTCACAGCCCCTGGGGAGACGTGTCCACGGCTCAGCCAGAGGCCTCGGGAGAAAACCCACACACATGGTGGCTTTACAGGCACGGGCGGCAAAGGGGGGTGGGGAAGCACATCCTTAATTTCTCGTGTTATTTTCATTTATTTTTTTAATGCTTACTTATTTTTGAGAGACAGAGCAGGAGCAGGAGGGGCAGAGAGAGAGGGAGACACAGAATCTGAAGCAGCTCCAGGCTCTGGGCTGTCAGCACAGAGCCTGACGTGGGCTCGAACTCAGGGTGCAGGGAGCCAGCGGCCGGCTGGGTGCCGAGGGGGGCCTGGCAGCGGCCTCTGGCCTGGAGCCCAGGGGAGGAGACAAGGCCGCTCTGCTCTGCGTTAGGAGGTGGGGCTCCGGGGCCACCAGCCGGGGCTGGCAGGTGGGCCTCGGTGTCCCTGTCTCTCAGGTCACCCCCGTGAAGCATTTGCACAGCTTCTGGCCGGGGTGAACATTCAGGGAAGGTGACCAGGTCAGCGTGTGGCCCCCTGGGAGTCCCCGTGGGATGGCCGTGCATGTGGTCAGTCCAGGAGCCCCCGTGTGGCCCCGGGGGGAGGCCTGCTCGCCCATCAGAGCACTGTCCGGGTCCAGTCACAGCCCCGAGGCACTGGTGGCCGTTGACTGACACGTGACTGATGTTCTCTTGTTTGGAGTTTGGGTTTAATTTTGTGCCGACGAAAGGGTTAGGCTCCCAGGCCCAGAGCTGGAGCTCTTGCTCCTCAGGGAGGGTCAGGCTGGAGGCCCGGACAGGGCTAGAGCTCACACCCGCCAGCTCCTGGGCCAGGGCGAAGGCGCAGGGAGACCCCTGCGGGGGAGGGGTCCCGCAGTCACACTGTCACTAAGTTCCCACGGCTGCGGGTGAAGGAGAGACACTTAAGTGGCCCCCCTCCCTCTGCGGCGGATGTAGGTCAGGAAGTTCCAGGTGGCCCCGAGCAGCGTCCCACTGCTCCCTCCACGCAAGCGCAGGCTGGGAAATGCCACGCACCGGGGAGTAACACGGAGTTCACTGACTTCTCGGGGCGCCCAGGGTAGGGCAGCCACATCTCACAGTTGATTTATCCAAGGTCACGTGCAAGGAGAGACGGGCCGACCAGGTTCCGTGGAGACACGCATCTCTGCTGTAGTGCCGACAATTCCCACCCCTGGAAGGCACTGGGCTGCCCCAAGGTTGCACCCCAGAAGGCCCCCATGACATCCACACCTGTCTGCAGGATGAGCACCAGCAGCCAGGACGTGGCTGGAGAGCCCAGTGGTCTGAGCTGGGTCTCAGGCACAGACTGGATTCTGATGTAAACTGGAACTGAGGAAGGACAGTTTTGGTGCCACCCTTGACGACTGAGTTCAGAACGCAGGAGGCTCTTGGGAGAGGAAGGAAGCCAGGGCCAGGCGTCAGCCAACAAGGTCTGAAGGCTTGGCCTTGACTCTGTTGTCTCACATCTATTATTCCCTCTGTCTCCCCGCTTCCTGCCGCACTGTGACCCCCTCGTAAACTGGCGGGCGACTCCTGGCTCCCCTCTGCCGTGTGACGGCGGAGCACCTCTGGCACGTGCACAGCCGCCACGCTCTCCACGTCTGTCTCTAACGCCGCGAGCGCTCGCCTGCCCGTTCGAGAGGCACACGGATTCCGGAAGAACATCTGTGCAAAAAGGCATCACTGGTTGTCAGGCTTCAGTCAGTTCTTGAAAGCGAGTGTCCTTCTGACAAAACCAATTTAAAAAAATGCCCCGTTGGGTCTTCAAGACTTAATCAGGGGCCCTGCGGCCTCGCAGGAGAACCTTCCCCTTCTGTGTCTCCTGTGCGGTGCCTTGGAAACCAGGCTGTGGTTACAAAGCACATCACGGGCTGTTTCTATGGGGTTTCTGTCCGGGCCGTGCTGTCACAGGAAAGCCACAGTGCCTCTGTGGCTGGTGCCAGAGCGAGATGGAGGCCACGAGAGAGGGGGGCATGACGAATGCCACCTTCCCGTGGGGGTTCAGCCCCGCAGGGCGACGCCGGGCAGAGCCGGCACCCCCGGCTATGGGCCGGTCGGCCTGGTTCCCGGGGGCCTAGAGCGACGGCCAGAATGAATCATGTCCGTACTCCTGATGCGGGGCTGGCGCTCCCTGCTCTGGGGAAATAAAAATAAATGTTTATGCTGCCGAACTGTGAAGTCTACTGTTTCCTTTATTCCAGCTTGTGCTTTTAAATAGAACACATTAAGCTCACTGGGGGTGGCGGCTCTGACACAGCGGCGTCCCTCCCAGCGGGACGAGAGCAATCTGTCTGACGAGGGCACGGAGGACCAGTGATTGACTACCTCAGCTGTGACTTTAGACGCCCCCCGCTGCAGGGACGGAGCCCGCCTTCTCTAATTACAGCGAACCAGAGGCCCGCACACACATGTCCGTGCTTCCTCCACTGCCGTTTCTAAGGGCCGTGTCTCCGCCGACGTCTTCCTCACAGCTCATCCACGAAGGGTGCTGGGATCAGTCCCGTCCTTGTTTTCTCTCTAATTTTTGTCTCTAAAATAATATTATCACTTGAAAGTTCAAATATGTGCAAAACAGGAAAGTAAAAGAAAAACAGCACCAAGCAAAATTAAAATAGACGCACCCAGTTGTCCACGGGGCGTCTCCCAGAATCACGCTTGCGGGTGCAGGCCTCAGTGGAACGCCAGTGCCCGCCTGGGATGCGCATCGGAGGGGCCTGTTTCTCTGGCGAGAGCTCCTGCCCCGGGGGAGGCCCCCAGTGCGCCCGCCACCTGCTCCCCGCACCCCACGCAGCGCGGTGCAGCTCGCCAGCCCCCTCCGTCTCGGTGGGGCCACACTCCCGGGGTTATCTCCTTGTGCCCGCAGCCATGTGCCGGCCGCACCTCCGCACCCCGGCACCTGACAGCAGAAGGGCAGCGTCAGCAGGTGGCGGAGGCGGCAGACAGACCTGAGGGGCACCGAGGGTGCTGTGGGTGCCCAAGGCAGGGGCTCTCGCTCCCATTGGAGGAGCACCTGCTCCCGAGAGGTCGGGGACGCTGCCCTGCTCTGGCCCCGACCCCCGTGGTTGTCCTTCTCGTGCGTAGAGGGCGCCGTCCTGTGTCAGACGAGTCTGATGCCGAAGCGAGCCCGAGCCCAGGCAGCTGTAGAGATGTGTCAGGATCCTCGAATCACTGGCTGTGACGTCCTGAAGGCGCCGGGGGGCCACTCCGGCCTCAGCACAGCAGGGAGCACCTCCCGACAGCCCCTCCTTCCTCCCAGGTCTCCCGGCTGGTGGCCGCCTCCTCTGTTCGCTGCGGAGCGGGCGGACCGCAGAAGCTGAAGGAGCCTGTCCCGTGGCGGCGGGACCGGAGGCCTGGCTGGGCCGGACGCATCTGCAGCAGAGCCGCTCGCACGGGAAACGCGTCACCACCGCTGTAGCTCCCCGGGCCTCGGCCCGTCTTCTCCCGGCAAGATGCAGGGCTCAGGTAGCCCTCAGTCAGGTCTCCGCTCACGGCATCCTTGTTTGCTTGCCTGGTTTGAATTATTATTATTTATTTGTAGCATCAGGATCTTAGAATTTGTTTTAAAAGACGTGCAAAGAGTTTTGAAAACCATTAGACATTATGGATTTTACTTAAGCTCTCTGATGATGATTGCCAAATTTTAAATTAAAAAGATTTTTTTCAGGGCACCCGGGTGTCTCAGTCGGTTGGGCATCTGACTTCAGCTCAGGTCATGATCCCATGTTCGTGAGTTTGAGCCCCGTGTTGGGCTCTGTGCAAACAGCTCGGAGCCTGGAGCCTGTCTTCAGATTCTGTGTCTCCCTCTCTCTCTCCCCCTCCTCTTTCTCTCTCAAAAATAAATAAACGTTAAAAAAATAAAGTAGATTTTTTTCTTAAATTTAATGGTGGGAATGCAAACTGGTGTAGCCACTACGGAAAACAGCATGGAGATTCCTCAAACAACTAAAAATAGAGCTGGCCTGCGATCCACCAATCTCACTAGTGGGTAGGAATCCAGAAGAATCAGATCAGGGTTTTGAGGAGCGAAATGCAGCCCTGTGCTCACCGCAGCTCTATGTCCAAATACTGTAAACAGGCTCCTGTATGTGGCCCGTCAGGTCCTTCCGGGGAGAGGGGGAGGATGGACGGGACACTGCCGTTCGCAGGGCAGCGACGGTCCCGCAGGCAAGAAGCCAAGTCAGCTGACGGTGCCGGGAGGTCACTAAGTGCTGAGAGTTCCCGGGAAGATCGGAGCTCCTGGGGACGTCTGTGGAAGGGCTCAGGGACGAGGTGGATAAACACGGATGGAGGAGCACATTTTAAACCTGGGGAGTAAATCCAGCCCCACGGCAGCAAACAGAGCGGAGGATGGATGGCGCTTGCACGTGGGGGAGGGCAGAGTCTGGAAGGAGCGGGTGTGCTTCACGAGGGCGGGACGTCTGGGTGGCATGGACTTTGTCCCCGGGGCAGCAGCCCAACCCCGTCCCCGAGGCGCCGGCCACGGTCCAGCGGGGGGAGCGCGCCCGGCCCGAACAGACCTGTGTCTGCCCGTCCGCGGCACAGGCGGCCGTGCCCGGTGCGCGCACCCGGGGGGCTTCCAGCCGCCGGTCAGATTCCTCACATCGAGCCCCCATACGGGGGTCTTTCCGGGCCTGGCCACCGGAAGTCGTAAGCTGTGACCACGTTGACGCAAATCCACAATGCATCGCCGCGGGCCCTGCAGGGTTACTGACCCACACTGGGTCGGACCACTCAAAACGCCCAGGTTAGCCGGACACAGCTTCACACTGAAGGCAGACGGGCAACTGGAAATCATGACTCACTCGAAATAACGCGGATGCTCTGTTCCTGCACATGAGGTCTCACGGACGGCAGGAATCCCCCTCATCTGTGTGCGTGTGTTTACACGGAAACAGCCGGGGTCTCCTGTAAACACGGCGTTTTTGCCTTCGCTAACTCTGCGACACCAGCTCGGTGAGCGAAAGCCCACTCCGTGGGGGCTACGCGTAAACGATCTTCAGATGCAAATGCAGATGAAAACCTAAGGGATCAACTGCCTCTAGAACCAGAACAGAGACCCGTGAGGACAGTGCCCTCAGACGTCTCTACAGCCCCGCGCCCCACTGCGGACGGAGCCCCGAGGAGGGGATGTGAACGCACCACTCCACGGATTTCTTTCTACGGTCGGGGCCTTGCAGAGAGGTTCCCTCACGTTATTTTGATCTACCTCCTTGTAGAGCCTGCCCCCCGTCCTCCCGAAACCCCGCTCCTGGATCTGCAACTCTCACAGGAAAGCAAACTGTTCCTGTTATGTTTTCCTTTCTGGGGGGTGGGACGGGGGGAAATTCAGATGTGCTTTCTGGGCGACTTCACGCCTCATGGTGTTCCGTTACTGAGGCTGCTTTATGCCCATTCTGACTTCCACGCTTTCTGGGTGTGTGCCTTTATGAACTTATGGTCCGTTTCCATACCTAAAACTGCTGACCGGGAAGGCACCCACACCTCACCCTCACGGGGCACTCTTCAGCGGAGCAGTGGTGACCACAAATCCACCGTATTCGTGCTGTAATTCAATACACACTCCATCATCTTGCCCTCAAAGAAAACAGCTCAGTCGGAGAGGTCAACAAACACATTAAGCATCTATGAATCCCGGATCATGAGGTCACGGAGATGAACAGGACACTGTGCCTACACCTGACATACCTCTGAGAAAACGACCGAACAGATCGTTCCGGAGCACTGCGTAAATGCTGTGGAAGAGGGACGCACGGCCCGGCGAGGGTGGCGGAGGAGGTGGCTGCGACCATGAGATGTCGGGAATCCTTCCCGACACAGGGAGACGGGCCGCCCACGTAAAGGGAATTGGATGGGCCATGTCTGCAGTGTCAGGCACGCTGATGAGGGGCAGGCAGGTCCGTGCGGACGGGCGTGAGCCAGCGGGCACTGGCCCAGCCTCGTCTGTGCCACGGGGACCTGGGCCATCGGGGGAGAGACGGGGAAGGGGTGCACCAGAAGTCATGGTGGCCACAGGGCCAACAACCTCTCCATCTAATGGTCTAGGAACAAGTGAAAAGAAGATTTAGTTCAGCACATCTTCTCCTGAGCAGATCTTTGCGGTCGATTTTTGTGCAGATATTCTAAATGATCCATGGACGTCTTCCTGAGGTTGACACTACAGCTACGGAGCTTTTGCTTCTAGAACATACGTCCAGTCTTTCCCAGAAGCAGGACGTACTTGCTCTGTTGGACTACCGGGCGGAGGCGGAGCCTTGCGCACAGAAGGGTAGGCGGATCTGGAGGTTGGAGTTTGGGTTCCGTTATTTAGGGGACGGGGAAGCTGACGTGGCTGAGGCTGGGAAGGAGCCCAGGAGGGGCACGAGGAGACGGGGCACCCCGTGGGGGCGTCCCCAGTGCTCACAGGTCCTCGCCAGGGTTACAGGACGCCCGAGGGCACACGACTGAGCAGACTGGGGACAGGGCTGGCGGTGCCGGTGAGGCCAAGGACCCGTGTGGAGCCCCAGAGCCGTGTGGGGCCTGGTGGCCGAGCTGGGAGCAGGGGCTCGGTCCAGTTCCATCGCGTGCCGGCTGGAGGATGGGGCGCACTTGCTCGGCACGGGAGAGAGGCTACACCGCAGGCCTCGAGGGGCTGCTCTGAGGGCCGAGGGGGCTGGACTCTGCCAGGCAGCATCCGTGGCAGTCTAAGTCCCCAATCTGGGGCGAGGGTGGCCGGATGTGTGGAAGGTCTGAGGGGGTTCCCGGCTCTAAGCAAAGTGGGGGCTGGGTGCCAGGAGTGGTCTCTGGGAAGAGGTGCGGGCACGCACCATCTGTGGGGGCGGCGAGAATCTACCGCCCTTCCGGGAGAGGGGGGGTTCCTGAGGGCAGAGGGGAGACAGGGCAGGTGTGCTCAGGGGATGGGGCGTAAGGCTGATGTGGGAAACGGGGCAGCGTGGGTGGGGAGCCGTGGAGGGAGCTGGGGGAGGGGGAGGCTGCGTGTTAAAGGGTCACTTGGTCTCCAAGGTTAGTGTCGCTGGGGCCAGAAGAGATGGGGCGGAGTGTGGCCGGCTGCGGGGGAGCACGGCAGGGGCGTTCTGGGAGCACGGGCGTGCGGGGCCTGCTGACGGGCGGTGTGGGCTGGGGACGGGCGGGCTCGGGGCTGGGCAGTCGGTGGGTTCTGGCGGGGCTCACCAGGATCAGAACTGCTGGGGCAGGAGCCCTGTGTGGCCTGGGGCGGGCGGAGGTTCGTGTCGGAGGCTCCACGGGGCAGGGGGAGGGAGGTCTGAGGGTGACGGGGAAGCCTGGCCGGGGAGGGCCGTGGCCTTCCGCTGCGGAGCCCCAGGGCCAGCTCACACTACAGTCTGCCCCCCGCCTCCGTCGGCCACTCTGCTGGTCCCGTGTCCCGTGTCCCTACGTCTGGGGCTCTGAGCAGCTGCACCAGCTCCTGCGGAACTCGGCTGCAAAGCAGGGCACCTGCCCCTGGGATGGCGGGCGTGGGCGCCAACCGACCAGAAGCTGCAGCCCAGGCTGCTGGCGTGGCTGGCCCCTCGTGGGGGGTCAGGGAGGTCGACGGACGGACGAACAGCCCCTTCTCATGGGCAGGGCGGCGGGGGGGCGGGAGCGGGTGGCACACTGGAGGGAACAGCCGCGGCGGGAGGGGTGGCTGGGCAGGAGGGATGTGTGCAGAGTCGGGCTGCTGCTGTTGGGGGCACGTGGGGTTAGGCGAGCTTCCCGGGAGAGGCCGGAGGCGTCTTCATGGGGGTGAGTGGTACCGCGGTGTCCCAGAGTGAGGAGCTGGGAGCCGGGGCAGCGGTGCCCGTGCCCAGAGGTGAGCAGTCAGGCCTGCGGGCTGGGGTGGCCCCTGGGCCTGCTGGTCCCCCCACGCCAGCCTGGACCTCTCGCCGGGCGGACCGGGCCCCCCAGGAGCCCCTCGGTGAATGTTTCAGGCTTGACGGGTGTTTTGTGTAGACTTGGCACCGGGGTTTGGAGGGGAGGAGAATCTGTAACTAACTAACCTGCTGGCGGCTGACCCCCCACGTGAAGGCCCCGCAGCGAGCCAGCCCGGGTGTCGGTTCTCCAGGCAACAGAGAATGGTGTCTGTTCTCAGACACACAAATTTTTGTTTCTCCTCAAATCTAGGTGAAAAATCATTGTCTCGGAGGCAGTTTAACATGACTGAGAAAATTCTCAGCTGCTCTGGAAACAGTGAAAACACTTTGGATTTCCAACAAAAGAGATGCCTTTTGAAGGTGGCAAATTGTCACCACATGATTAAAGAGGAGCGTCTTCAAAGCACGAGGGCTCTGGGAGGGAGAGGGCTCCCCCTGCCTGCTCGCCCGGGCGGTGGGACGTGGGCGGGGAGGGGGGGGGCTCAGAGGGCGGGGTGGGGCAGGAGGACTGGTGGAAGCAGCCAGGGCCCAGCCCCCAGGCGGCGCCCCCGTCGGCCCCTCCTGCCACCAGGACACCCTCCTGGAAGGCGCCAGAGCCCCACGGAGGGCACAGCCGTGGGCCCGCACCCTGGACGCTTTCTGGGTCCTGCGCTGGGGAGGCCTCATAAAACTCGCTGTTCCCAGCTCGGGCTGAATCAAGGCCACGGGAAGGGCCTGCAGCCGAGTGATTGACAGCCCAGGAGAGTGGCCCTAGCGGCGAGGTGCGCGGTACCCTCGGCTGCCATGGAAACGCGCAAGATTGGGGAGACAAGGTAAGGGTTTAAAGACAGCCTTCTTTTTATAACTTATCCTCTCCCTCGGACCGCCGTTCCCATGGCAACCGGATCAGAAAGGCCATCGGCGCCAGGACTCTTATTTGCACCATGGATCTGGCGTGTCCGAGGACGACCTGCATCCTGGAGGCCAAGCATCTCCCCCGGCACCCAGCCCCTGGGGTGGGCCGCCCGCGGGGGGCCAGCAGGAGCTCCCGGCCCCCCCACCCCCCCGGCCCTCCGCTGCGCCCAGCTGGACCCACAAGGGTGCGGGCTGCATTCCACTCGCAAGCTGTGGACTTTGAGCCCGCGGTACTTTCCGCTTCTCACGGTCCGGTCTGAGGAAACGTCTGGGCTGCCTGGGGCTGAAGAACAGTGACCAAGGGACACGTCCTGGTCACTGCCCAAGTGTCCCCACCCTGCCACGTGCTGGGGCCACGAGCCTGCAGTGCCTCCTGTGGCCACTAGAGGGCACACTGCACTTGAACAGGTGCCCTGGGGCAGCCCCACTTTGTCACACCTGTAACCCTGGCTTTCTCTGGTCATCAGTGGGGTAACCATCCTGCCTCGCTGGGAAGGGCTAACACACCGACTGTGTGGTGACGCGCCCAACGACAACGGAAAGTAGCAAATAAACACGAGGGGTTCTAGTCTTTTCAGAAAGTAGCAAATAAACACGAGGGGTTCTAGTCTTTTAAGTAAAAATACGTAGACCAGGGGCCCCTGGGCAGCTCAGTCGGTTGAGCGCCTGACTTTGGCTCAGGTCATGATCTCACGGTCTGGGAGTTTGAGCCCCAGGTCACGTCAGGCTCTGCACGGACAGCATAGATTCTGCTTGGAATTCTCTCTCTCCCTCTCTGCGCCCCCCCCCGCCCCACTCCTTCTCAAAATACATAAATAAACTTAAAAAAATGTAGACCAAAAAACGTGCCACCTTGTCCCCAGAGAGCTCACAGAGGTGTCTGTGCGTCTCCCGTCGGCCGGAAGGATCTCAGGGCTTGGGGAAGAAGTAGTCACTGCAGGGTTTAAAACGGCCAGTGTGGACACGGTCAGGCCCGGGGAACCCAAGCGACTGTGTGTCTGTTGCTTGTCTGTCTGTGAAGTGAGGGGCCTCAGTTCAACGAGCCTTCAGCGAGCCGTCGCCGGGGCCAGGAGTAAAGCCCTGGAGGGCGCGAGGGTGCGCAGGGCTGCAGCGCTGCCCGGACGGGCCACACGACCTCCGCCGGCCCCTTCTGGCCCTGAAGTGCCATGCAATGTCCTACCGGCTGCGTCACACTGATTTTAACATCACTGTTCGCGTCTGCTGTGAGGCTCTGAGCTGCACGGACAGTGTGGACAACCCCACGGATCTTCAGACCAAGACCCCAAGTCCTCTTCCTGCCCTGGTTCTGACGCGGGCGTGCGGGCGTCAGGGGACACATGGCAGTGGAATGACGGGTCTGCCCCTCGCTTTCTCACTGCCCCATTGCAGCGGCTTCGAGTCCGGGGCCCACTGTTCAGACTGTAGGGTGACAATGTCACATCCCCGTGCTTGGCCATGGTCGTTGGGAAGACCTCCGCTTCACAAGGCGACAGCTCGCCCACCGTGAGACCTGACCCCACACTTGGCTGCCAGATGCCAGAACTCCCCCCTGGACCCTCCAGGGAGCAGGGGGCTGCGTGCTCATGAGTCCCAGGTCACGGGGCCCACCAGCCATTGACTGTTCCTAAGGACAGGCCAGTGGCAAGAGGTGAGCGTGTCCCGGGGCACATGTGCTGTGTGGCTGTGGCCACATCTCAGCACCTCAGCTGCGGGACACTCTGTGGGGGTCGACCAGCGCCCCAGTGAGCAGCCGGGACACAGAGCCCACTTCTCAGGGCAGGAGTCTGGCAAGAGGCTGGGAGCCCAGTCAGAGGGACTGGGTTCCGGGCAAGGATTTGGGGTACAGCCTGCGTGTGTCACGGGCCCGGGAGGACCGAAGTGTGCTGAGTGAGCTGGCACCTCTGCCGCAGGGGCTCCCTGGACTTGGGATGCCCAGGGCCTGGGCAGCGCAGGTGGGGCATCTCACAGTCTGATCTGGACAGAAACCCTCCTCCTGGGAGGGGGCGCGGCACGGGGTGTGGCTAAAGCCAGCGCCCAGCCCGGGCCGCTTCTGGTCTGTCACTGGCCCTCTGAGCCTGGACAAAGGACAGTCACCTCCAGCCTGAGCTATATGTGAGGAAGGCAGCCCTCCTCTCCCTGAGAAGGGGCATGACGTGCAAGCATTTTGCTCCTGGGGCATACGTCTATTTTTAGCGGACAAAATTTATGTTTGCGATTCCCACACCTGCCTCTCCTACCAGCATCCGTGGCCCAGAGCCATCCACAGACCTGTCCGCTGAGGACACGTGGTGCGGTGCACGACTCTGGAATTCTCTGCGTGGCTCAGACATGCAGCCCTTCTCCCTGGGCGCCTGGGCTACTCAGGCCTCAGAGAGAATATCCAGAAAGGGCGACGTCTTCATGCAGCCAGCGCAGTGTCTTAACAGAAACCGGACTGCTTCATGGGTGTTAATGGAAATCCGGTGCTGAACTGCCTGGATTCAAATCCTGCCTTTACCCCATCGGCTTCGTGACTTGTTTAATGTCTGCGAGTCTTAATTTCATCTTCCCACATCAGCAAAAGGATGTGACATCTGCTTAATGCCCGAGTTGTACACGCAAACATGGCTGAAGTGGTATGTCTTAGGCTACGTAGTTTCTACTACAGTGAAAAAGCCAGGGGCGCCTGGGGGGCTCAGCTGGTGAAGTATCGGACTTAAGCTCAGGTCGTGACCATATAGTTTGTGCTGACAGCTCAGAGCCTGGACCCTGCTTCGGATTCTGTCTCTCCCTCTCTCTCTCTGCCCCTCTCCAGCTCACACTCTGTCTCTCTCTCTCAGAAACGAGTAAACGTTTAAAAAAAGCCAAAGAGATAAAATACACCCCCGCCATGCCAGCTCTGGGGCAGCACCCCTGCCACACACAGTGAAGGCACATTTCCCGTCAGGACTGCCTGTGTGGACACACACG
>PISW01008974.1:0-66772 GCA_004023785.1 Mungos mungo
TTGGTGGGAATGTAAACTGGTGCAGCCGCTCTGGAAAACAGTGTGGAGATTCCTCAAAAAACTATCCATAGAACTCCCTTATGACCCAGCAATCGCACTGCTAGGGATTTACCCAAGAGATAAAGAAGTGCTGATGCATAGGAGCACATGTACCCCAATGTTCATAGCAGCACTGTCAACAATAGCCAAAACATGGAAAGAGCCTAAATGTCCATCAACTGATGAAAGGATCAAGAAGATGTGGTATATATATACAATGGAGTATTACATGGCAATGAGAAAGAATGAAATCTGGCCATTTGTAGGAAAGTGGATGGACCTTGAGGGTGTCATGCTAAGCGAAATAAGTCAGGCAGAGAAGGACAGATACCATATGTTTGCACTCATAGGTCTAACAGGAAAACAGGAGAAGCCTAATGGAGGACCAGGGCGGGGGGAAGAGGGAAAGAGAGTTGGGGAGAGAGAGGGACGCAAAACTTGAGAGACTAATGAATGCTGAAAATGAACTGAGAGTTGAAGAGGAAAGGGGAGAGGGGAAAAGAGGTGGTGGTGATGGAGGAGGGCACTTATGGGGAAGAGCACTGGGTGTTGTATGGAAACCAATTTGACAATAAACTATTTTTAAAAAACATAAATTAATATTAAAAACAAAAAAAAAGAAGTAGAAAGCTTTTAGCAACTTCATAACCACCTCTGTCCCAGGCTTAACAGAAGTATGGGCGATGGTGGGCGGCTCTAGGTGAGCCTCTTGGGGGAGTAGGCAGCTGTTCTGGTAGGTGCCTTGGGAATAGAGCCTCTACATTTAAGCATCCACATAAAATTCACTACATTCCTTGTTAACGTTTTCTTAAAACAACACTTAAAAACAATATAGTTTTTATTGTTACCACTATATAAGAGGGGAATCAACACAGAGTTACCTCTAAGGTGATATTTAAAAGAAATAAACCTGAGGTTTTTCAGAATGAAGATAATATCCTAACTGATAGTGTTTACAAACTTTCTTCTACCAATTTCCTGCTAAAATAACTCAACCAATATAAAAAAAATTCTATATCACAGTCAGTAGCCATGAAAAATTGAACACTGACCTACAAAATCTTTGACAGCTCATCTTTAAAGCTCAGTATGAATGAAGTATGTGAATGTTTGCAAACAGCAAGATCACAGAACCTAGTAAAACTACAATTCTCTTAGAACAGCATAGTGTGAGCATTTATTTATTTATTTATTATATAATAGTTTATTGTCAAAATGATTTCCATATAACACCCAGTGCTTTTCCCCACAGTGCCTCACCTCCATGGCCACCACCCCTTCCCCCTCCCCCTTCAGCCCTTGGTTCATTTTCAGTATTCAATAGTCTCTCTCTCCCCTACTCTCTTCCCCCCTTCCCCTCCTTATGGTCCTCTGTTAGGTTTGTCCTGTTAGACCTATGAGTGCAAACATATGGTATCTGCCCTCCTCTGCCTGACTTATTTCACTTAGCATGACACCCTCAAGGTCCATCCACTTTGCTACAAATGGCCATATTTCATTCTTTCTCCTTGCCATGTAGTACTCCATTGTGTCTATATACCACATCTTCTTGATCCATTCATCAGGCGATGGATATTTAGGCTCTTTCCATGATTTGGCTATTGTAGAAAGTGCCGCTATGAACATCGGGGTGCATGTGCTCCTATATATCAGCATTTCTGTATCCTTTGGGTAAATCCCTGGCAGTGCTATTGCCGGGTCATAGGGGAGTTCTATTGATAGTTTTTTGAGGAATCTCCATAATGTTTTCCAGAGCGGCTGCACCAGTTTACATTCCCACTAACAGTGTAGGAGGTTGCCCGTTTCTCCACATGTGGAGAAACAGTGCGATCATTTAAACCAAATGTTTTCCTGTCATATAAAGTTACCCCAGGAAGAAGAAATGAACAGTAAAAAGAGAGAGCAAACTGCTTCAACAATAAATACCAAAACTCTAACTCATATTTTTAAAAGATGTAGGAAAAATGGAGAATTGGCGGGGTAACAGTGGAAATTCATGAAATGCAGCAGTCTCAAAAGGAGTTATTAGATGTTAAAAAAAGAGAGACATGATTACTGAAGTAAATAGCACTTTTGAAGCTAAAGAAAAGCAAACTATATAGTCAATTAAAGGGATTCTCCTGCAATATCAGATAAAAGATAAACAGAGGGAATATATGAGTGATAAAAAGAAGTAGAAAAGATTTTCAGTCCTGATATAGGTACGTTGAGAATTCCAGAAGACAGGATGGAGTAGGTGGAAGAGAGACACAAAGACACTATTGTTTCTCTGTACTAAAAAAACCCACGTTAATAAGTAAGTCTCAAATAAATAATGCTAAATAGCAAAACAAGCAAAAGTTAAAGTAATTTTACATTTCTAATTTTAATATTTTTATGAACCTTGATGCAAATATTAAGAAAGAGTTCTCTTTTTAATTTTTTGCTTATTTATTTTGAGAGAGAAAGAGAGAGAGAGGGAGAGCAAGAGTGGGGGAGGGGTAGAGAGAGAATCCCAAGCAGGTTCCCACTTGGGGATGGAACTCATGAACTCTTGAGATCACGACCTTTGCCAAAATCAGGAGTCAGACACTTACCTGACTGAGCCACCCAGGCGCCCTTTAAGGTCACGTTTAATAAAATAGAAATCCTTCATCTGTCCATTTCAAATATTATTGTGTACTGCATCCCTGAAAAATAAAAAGGTTTTCATAAACAACAAAAACGTATCAAGTAAAAAGAAAGGGTATATTGTTACTTCAAATACATGCATGTGTTTCTGGCATGTAGTATTTTAAAACTTTCATCCTCAGCATTCAACTCAGAGTTTGAGTCTAAAGTGCTTCACACTCAGGTTTGAAGTTTCTCTGAATCAATATTGTGGGAACAGCTCTTAATCAGTGCTAGAGTTTGAGACTTCCTGAGCACCTTATGTACCTGCCACATAGTTTGGAGGACAATGGAGGAATTCTGGACAGAAATGTGTTTGATATATTTGGGGAACAGCAAGATCAGCGTACCTTGTGACTGTTGAGTTTGGAGAAGTTAATGGAAAAGACACCCCTAAATGTAGGGCTTTTGTGTTTTCTTCCAAATGTGATGAGAAATCATTGAAGTGATATATTTAAATTTTAAAAGCCTTGTTCAAGCTTATTTGACAGAATGGATTGCATAAGGAAAGAGTGGATTTACAGATACCAAGGAGGAAGTTATTTTATTTGTTAGGATGAGAAAGGTGAGGATGCTTTCCATGAAGGTGTCACGGAGAGAAGTAATCAGATTTGAGATATGTTTGAAAGCCAGAGTTTTAGGTGGAGTAAGTTTTAGGGAAAGGCAGAAGGCAGATAGCAAAGCTGTTAGTGAACCTCAATAAAAGATAGTGAGGGAAGGAAGGTAGATAGAAAGGAAAAAAAGTGAGATGTGAACTAATGGCATTTACTTCAAAGAGCCTACGAAGTTTCAGAGAGGAGGGAGAAAGAGTGCTCTGGAAATTGCAATGTGGAAGAAAGAAAACTAGCTGCACATTCATGATTAATGTGTATGACATTAGAGGGGGGAAAAAAAAGAACCCACTAATAGAGGAATAAGTCCTGAGAGGAAAGCTAGGTTTTGTTTAGAACAAGAGTGTGAAGGGAATTTTCAAAAAGGTTTACTATATAGAGGATTTTGCTAATGAGAACTGATAATTTGCAGGGCAGAGCAGAAGGGCTTGGGTAGTGAGGGCATGTTAAGAGATTGGTGATTAAGTGAAAGAGAGAACTCAATGAAAGTCTGCATGAAGACTGTCTTGGGCTTCTTGTTATGATATCCCAAAGAGTGACTTAAGGCATGATCAAATTATTCCTAATGGTCTGCTTTGAGGAAGAGAAAAATCACTTTCAATTATCCCTCTTTTTTGGACTCTTCCTTTGATTGTTTAAAACTGGTACAACATAATTGAATTATATGTCCTTCAGAATTAAATAGCATCCATTGCAAGTTACTTGGAAACTTCTGACAGGTGAATGTCCATTCCCTGAGTCTTAGGCATTTACAATAAAAGAAAAATTGGTCTCACCAATTTGCCAGCTCTGATATTTCAACTCGCTAGTTCAAGAGATCTGGCAATGTCCATTAATTTTAATTATAATGTAATTCTCATTTTTGCTCCTTTCTATGTAATGTTTTTTTTTTTAATTTTTAGTCTGATTTTTAGATGTGCTTGGTTTGCAGTAATTTGACCAAGTTTTTCTTGTCCTTCTCCAAGGACAGAAGTCTTAATTGATACCCTTACATCACAAAGGGTATATCTTTGCCTAAGACTTAGGGGCACGAGATTTTTCTCTCCCTTTCTTGGTAACCTAACTTCAGGTTTTGCTTTGCAAGACAAGAGTCTGGGGAAGCAGTCAGTGTTTCATATCTCTTACCAGGCTCCCAATCTTTTCCATGAGTCTGGTAGAATTTCAATGAGGAAAAGCTTGCAAGTGATTGAAACTCCCTTTGAGTCTGATATTCTAATTGTTTCAACTAATATGTTAATACATAGCTAAACTTTTGAGATGTTAAATATTTTAGATGCATTTTTTGTAACTCATTTTTACAGCAGCTACTTTTTCCTAATTTGCTTTGCCCAAAATTAAAGAGTTCATGCATCCTGTCTATTCTTGGAAAGGCTCTGAATTTCCCTAAAATCCAGTTCACTTGATAGCCTTGTGTTTTCAGCCCTCTTATCAATTAAAAAATGTTATGATTTTATAGATTATTATCATTTATTGGATGATAGGAGAGTTGTAAAAATCAAGGTGGCATTGCCTTTCTTTTTTCTATACTTTAAACATAAGTACGACCTACTTAACTGAAGCTAGGTCAGAATAAAATATGTAGAATAAAGGGTTAATATGAAAAAAATACATAGAAAACACATAGGAGGATATGAGAACCTGGGGTATTCAATGTGGAGGTAAAAGATAGGAAAAATTCTACCAAAAGAAGCAAATGAATGAAGAAGAAAGAAAATTTGGAGACTATTAGAACAAGTTCAAAACTAATAAATGGTAAGTTCCAAACACCAGAGCAGAATAAATTGAAAGTTTCATTTACCAGAGCAGAATAAATTAAATACAACTATTATAAACAAAATAAAATGTAAAATATTAAAAGTTTCTGGGGATGCATATTATCTTCAAAAGAGAAATGATTAAATTGTCAGTTGACTTCTCAACAAAAATAAAGGAATCCAAAAGAAAGTGGAATGATACTTTCAAAGTACTGAAACACAATAGTTGTTCCCTATAATAAAAAAAACAACAACAAGGAAAATACCCTAAAATTAAAAATGAGATAAACTTCCAGTGGAAACAATCTCATGACAACAACAGATTTATTGAATATTTAAAAATCAATTCCAAACAAATATAATGACGCCAGTGAAAATGATGAAAGAAGGACTTCCAAAGATTTGCCATTCTGGAAAACATTTTTAAGTGGCAAAAATTGTCAGAATCAACTTATGCAGTGCTCTGAAATTTACCTACAGCTTCCCAGGGAATGTTTATTCAAGAAAAACAACTATCTGTAATAACAGCAAACTTAGCTGTGTTATAATGTGACTTAGTCCCATCTCTCGTTTTCTAGCTCAGTGATATTCTTGAAAAATAATAGCATACGTTTCTGTGGAAGCATCACAGACACTGATGGAATGGTGTAACTATTTCAAAACCTTGTTCTGACAGCATTCTCATTATTTAATCTATATGATTGTTTCTTTTTTTTTAATAGTTTATTGTCAAATTGGTTTCCATATAACACCCAGGGCTTCTCCCCAAAAGTACCCCCCACCATGACCATCACCCTCCTCCCTCCCTCCCCCTCCCCCTTCAGTCCATGGTTCATTTTCAGTATTCAATAGTCTCCCTTGATCTGTGTCTGTCACTCTCCCCAGTTCTCTTTCCCACTTCCCCTCCCCATGGTCCCCTGCCAGGTCTCTCCTGTTAAATCTATGAATGCAAACATATGGTATCTATCCTTCTCTGCCTGACTTATTTTGCTTAGCCTGTCACCCTCTAGGTCCATCCACTTTGCTACAAATGGCCAGATTTCATTCTTCCTCATTGCCATATAGTACTCCATTGTATATATATACCACATCTTCTTGATCCATTCATCAGTTGATGGACATTTAGGCTCTTTCCATGATTTGGCTATTGTAGAAAGTGCCGTTATGAACATTGGGGTACATGTGCCCCTATGCATCAGCACTTCTGTATCCCCTGGGTAAATCCCTAGCAGTGCTATTGCCGGGTCATAGGGGAGTTCTATCGATAGTTTTTTGAGGAGCCTCCACACTGTTTTCCAGAGCGGCTGCACCAGTTTACATTCCCACCAACAGTGTAGGAGGGTGCCTGTTTCTCTACATCCTCAACAAAGACCTGATTTCAGAAATGGCTCAAATATCACCCAGTGTGAACTGACAGATTCCTGGGGTCTTCTGCTGAAGAAAATTACAGGTAAGCCTTTTAATTTGACAGCTGCTAGAAGTTATAAGAGTTGCGGAAAGCAATAGACTAACTGAAAAGCTTTATAGAGAGTTGAGGAATGAGCTATCCATAAGTTCTTTGAAAAGGTATGACATATTCTGAGATTCTGTTAGGTCACACACATGGGTGTGGCTATATTCAAACTCAGGAAAGATCTAAGAATGTCATAAATCCATGTCTCTAGCTGAGCTTGAGATTCCACACCAGCAGGAAGTGAAAGCTAAAGTGGGGGTGTAAATTGCTCAGGTGAGTGTTGAATGCACACACAGAACCTGTAGGCAAAAACTGGGAGATGTTTTGGTTCTATGGACCCAAGGGGATCTCCATCCAGTCATTGGCTAAACACTAAGCTAAGAGCAGACGGCAAAGGCCACATGTTGGGGTTGGAGGGGGGGAAGTACAGACCTTACAGAATTAGTTCTGAAAAGTCACTAAATAAGGAAATCACAGCTGGGGTGAGCAGAATCAATAACAAACCTTGGGGAAAAGTGCAGAATTTTATTCCTGGGATTGCTGAATCAAAACATACAGTATTCTGGAGCTCCTGGGTGGATCAGTTGAGTGGTCATGTCTTGAGATCATCTCAGGTCATGATTCCAAGGTCATGGGATCAAGCTCTGGGTAGGACTGTTTGCTGAGCATGGTGCCTACTTGGGATTCTCTCTTTTCCTCTTCTTCTGCCCCTCCCCAATACATGTGCATGTGAACTCTCACCCTTTCTCTCTCTAAAACAACAAAAAAAATTAAAACATACCATATTTAACATTAAAGATTAAGAGACATGCAAATAAAAAAGAAGTATGGCCTACAGCCAGGAAAAAAGCAAAGAATAGAAATAATCTTTGAGGAAGTCCAATCATTGTTTTTATTAGAGTTTAAATTAGCTATTTATAAAACATATTCAAATCACTAAAGGGAATATGGGAATTATGTCTTTCCAAACGGAGAATATCAATAAATACATCAGTATATAATGGAAATTCTGGACTTGAAAGTACAATAATAGTACTCTCCGGCATCAGAAATATTTTTTCCAATCACTGCATGAAAATACCACAATCGATCTCTTCCACCATAATTTTTTAATAGTTTATTGTCAAATTGGTTTCCGTATAACACCCAGGGCTTCTCACCACAAGTACACCCCACCATGACGATCATCCCCTTCCCCCCTCCCCCTCCCCCTCCCCCTCCCCCTTCAGTTCACGGTTCGTTTTCAGTATTCAATAGTCTCTCATGATTTGTGTCCCTCATCTCCGCAGCTCTCTTTCCCCCTTCCCCTCCTTATGGTCCTCTGTTAGGTTTGTCCTGTTAGACCTATGGGCGCAAACAGATGGTATCTGTCTTTCTCTGCCTGACTTATTTCACTTAGCATGACACCCTTGAGGTCCATCCACTTTGCTACAAATGGCCATATTGCCTTCTTCCTCATTGCCATGTAGTACTCCATTGTATATATATGCCATTTCTTCTTGATCCATTCATCAGGTGATGAACATTTAGGCTCTTTCCATGATTTGGCTATTGTAGAAAGTGCCGCTATGAACACTAGGGTGTATGTGCTCCTATGCATCAGCGCTTCTGTATCCTTTGGGTATATCCCTAGCAGTTCTATTGCTGGGTCATAGGGAAGTTCAATCAATAGTTTTTGAGGAGCCTCCACACTGTTTTCCAGAGCGGCTGCACCAGTTTACATTCCCACCAACAGTGTAGGAGGGTGCCTGTCTCTCCACACCCTCATCAGCATCTATAGTCTCTTGATTTGTTCATTTTAGCCACTCTGACTGGTGTGAGGTGGTTTCTCAGTGTGGTTTTGATTTGTATTTCCCTTATGATGAGTGACGCTGAGCATTGTTCCATGTGCCCGTAGGCTATCTGGATGTCCTCTTTGGAGAAGTGTCTGTTCAGATCTGCCCATTTCTTCACTGGATTATTCACTTTTCAGGTACGGAGTTCAGTGAGCTCCTTTTAGATTTTGGATACCAGCCCTGTATCTGATATGCCATTTGCCACTATCTTTTCCCATTCTCTTGGTTGCCTGTTAGTTTCTTTTTATTCTTTCCTTTGCATTGCAGAAGTTTTTTATCTTGATGAGGTCCCAGTAGTTCATTTTTGTTCTTGATTCCCTTGCCTCTGGGGATAGGTCCAGGAGGAAATTGCTGCGATTGAGGTCAGGGAGGTCAGGTCTGCTTTCTCCTCTAGGGTTTTTATGGTTTTCTGTCTCACATTCAGGTCCTTTAGCCATTTTGAGTTTAGTTTTGTGTATGGTGTAAGAAAGTGGTCTAGTTTCATTCTTCTACATGTTGCTGTCCAGTTCTCCCAACACCACCTGTTCAAGAGGCTGGTTTTTTTTTTTCCCATTGGTTACTCTTTCCTGCTTTGTCAAAGATTAATTGGCCATCTACTTGTGGGTCCAATTCTGGGTTCTTTATTCTATTCCATTGGTCTATGTGTCTGTTTCTGTGACAATACCATACTGTCTTGATGATAACAGCATTGTAGTAGAGGCTAAAGTCTGGGTTTGTGATGCCTCCTGTTTTGGTTTTCTTCTTCAATATGACTTTGGCTATTCGGGGTGTTTTGTGGATACATATGATTTTTAAAATAGTTTGTTCTAGCTTTGAGAAGAATGCTGGTGCAACTTTGATGGGGATTGCATTGAATGTGTAAATTGCTTTGGGTAATAATGACATTTTAACAATGTTTATTTTTCTGATCCATGAGCAGGGAATGTTTTTCCTTTTCTTTGTGTCTTCTTCAGTTTCCCTCATAGGTCTTCTATAGTTTTGAGCATACATGTCTTTTACATCTTTGGTTAGGTTTATTCTTAGGTATTTTATGGTTTTTCGTGCAACTGTGAATGGGATCTGTTTCTTGATTTCTGTTTCTGCTGCTTCATTTTTGGTGTATAGGAATGCAACTGATTTCTGTACATTGAATTTTACCCTGCAACTTTACTGAATTCATTCATCAGTTCTAGAAGGCTTCTGGTGGAGTCGATCGGGTTTTCCATGTAGAGTATCATGTCATCTGCGAAAAGGGAAAGTGTGACTTCTTCTTTGCCAATTCTGATGCCTTTTATTTCCTTTTGTTGTCTGATTGCTGATGCTAGGACTTCCAGCACTATGTTAAACAACAGTGGTGAGAGTGGACATCTTTGTCGTGTCCCTGATTTCAGGGGGAAAGCTCTCAGTTTTTCCCCATTGAGGATAACATTGGCTATGGGATTTTCGTTAATTGCTTTTATGATGTTTAAGTTCTATCCCTACTTTCTCGAGGGAGAAAGATGTTGTATTTTGTCAAATGCTTTTTGTGCATCTACCAACAGGATCATATGGTTTTTTTCATTTATTTTGTTAATGAGATGTATCACATTAATGGATTTGCGAATATTGAACCAGCCTTGTAACCCAGGAATAAATCCTACTTGAATATAATGGATAATACTTTTTATATGCTGTTGAATTCTGTTCGCTAGTATCTTACTGATTATTTTTGCATCCATATTAATTAAGGATATTGGCCCCTAGTTCTCTTTTTTTGTTGGGTCTCTGCCTGCCTTAGGAATCAAAGTGATATGTGCTTCTTAGAATGAGTCCAGTAGTCTTCCTTATTTCTATTTTTTGGAATAACTTGAGAAGGATTGGTGCTTTAAACGTTTGGTAGAATTCCCCTGGGAATCCATCTGGCCCTGGGCTTTTATTCATTGGGATATTTTTTGATAACTGACTAGATTTCTTCACTGGTTATGGATCTGTTCAGATTTTCTATCTCTTCCTGTTTGAATTTTGGTAGTGCATGTGTGTTTACGAATTTGTCTATATCTTCTAGATTGTCCCATTTGTTGGCATATAATTTTTCAAAGTAATCTCTGATTGTTGCTTGTTTTTCTCAGTTTTCTGAGAAAACTCCAGTTTTCTGTTGTAATAGATCCATTTTCCTTCATGATTTTGTCTATTTGGATGTTCTCTCTTTTCCTTCTGAGGAGCTTAGTTAGAGGTTATCAATTTTCTTTATTTTTTCCAAAAAACTAACTCTTGGATTCATTGATCTGTTCAATTGTTTTTGTGGATTCTACCTTATTTAATTCTGCTCTGATCTTTATTATTTCTTTTCTTTTGCTGGGCTTGGGGTGTTCTTGCTGTTCCCTTTCTAGTTTCCTTAGGTGCTCTGTTAGGTTTTGAATTTGTACTTTTTCTAGTTTGTTGAAATGGCCTGGATTGCAATGAACTTTTCTCTTTAGACTGGCTTTGCTGCATCCCAAAGAGGTTGAATTGTATTCTCATTTTCATTTGTCTCCATATATTTTTAAATTTCCTCTCTAATTGCCTGGTTCACCCAATCATTCTTTCTTAGGGTGGTGTTCAACCTCTACATTTTTGGAGGTTTTCCAGACTTCTTCCTGTGGTTGATTTTGAGTTTCATAGCATTGTGATCTGAAAGTGTGGATGGTATGATCTCAATTCTTTTGTATTAATGGAGGGCTGTTTTATGACCCAGTATGTGATCAGTTTTGGAGAATGTGCCATGTGCGCTCGAGAATAAAGTGAATTCCCTAGCTGCAGGATGCAGAGTTCGAAATATATCTATTATTTCCATCTGCTCCAGTGTGCCATTGAGGTCCATTGTTTCTTTAGTGATTTTTTTTGTGTGGTTGACCTATCCTTTGTTATAAGTGGGGTATTAAAGTCCCCTGCAATGAGCACATTCTTATCAATAAGATTGCTTCTGAGGAAGGAGCCAAGATGGCAGAGAGGAAGGGAGCTTTGTAAACTTCATCTACCCCATCTATCTAACTGAGAAGGACATTACTGTCATCTGCAAGAGTGGAAGGAGAAAATACAGACTCCAGAAAGAAGACAACCTCAAAGATGCCTGAATGAGTGCGAACTGGGGAGATTGGAAAATAGGCCAGCCCAAGAAGGTCAGGGGAGGTGGGAGCCCCAGCCCAACACAGAGAAAGTGCACAGAGCCCTTGAGAGACAAAAGGAAGAGAAAGAGAAACTGAACACACTGATAGTACTGTCTCTAGAGAAGAGAGAAAGAATGTTAAATCATGCTCAAAGAGAAAAACTCTCACTCCATATATAATCACTGGGCAGCCCAAATCCGAACCCGGGTGGCCTGGGGAAATACAGCCTCCACCCCTGTACCATCCCAGCAGGGAGTCTGCGGCCACAGATGCGAAGGCCCCTGGGGCACGCACTTTGGCCTGGGCTGTGGGAGTGGGAGCACACACCTCTTTTCCACAACAAATTTTGCTCCAGCATTAACTTGCGAATCCCGAATCTCAGGTGCCAACAAGGAAAAAATAGCCCCCACACCTACCCAATCCTGACAGGGATTTGGGGGCAGAGGAGGCGGGAGCTTGGGCATCTGTTGCAGGAGCCTGCAGCTCAGTTCCAGCAGCACCCTGCGCCTTGGGCAGCAGCAGCATGAATCCAGACTGACACCAAGAGAAACTGATCCCTCCTCCTACTTGATCTCTATTCCGGCTGGGGGCTGAGAGTTGGCGGTGGTGTCTGTGAGGGAGTGCACTTTGCCTCCTGCAGTACACCTCACCTCTAGCAACAGCAGCACAAATCCCTGGCAGCACCTAGAGAAACTGCTTTCTCTCCCCATGAGATCCTGAGTAAGAAGCCAGCCGCCAAAGCAAGTACATCTTGCCTGTGGTAGCATAAAAGTGCATGGACTAGGATTTTGAAATGAGGCGGGCCTGGAAAATACATCTTGACTCAGCTGCAGCACAAGAAGATTGGCCTCATTAGAATGGCTTGCAGCACCTAGTTCCAGCAGAGCTTGGGGCACTGCCATTCTACTTCCTGCAGCCACTTAGGCAGGGCCACTGAGAGCAACGTCCCCCCACCTCCCCGAAACCTACTACACCAAGCCACCCCTATCCATGAGGGGGAGCTGCTGCATTTTTTTCTTTTCTTTTTTTCTTATTTTGTACTTATTCTTTATTATTATTACCTTTTTTACTTAAAATATTTATTTATTTTTTTACTCCTTATTTTCCTTTCTCCTTTCTCCCTCTTTTTTCTTTCTTTCTTGCAATCCAGATATATTCTACGGTATCTCATCCTTATCTCTCTCCTCAACTGGTTATACACTTTGACTGTCCATTGCCCTTTGTTGTCTTGCCCTGCTTTATTCTTCTCTTTTCTTCTTTAATTTTCCTCTATTTCCTCTCCATTTCCTTTCCTTCCTTTCCAACTTTTAATTTGTTTGTTTGTTTGTTTGTTTGATTTGTCTGTGTGTTTGTGTGCTTCTATTCCCTCTGTGTTTGTCTGCCTGTTTTCCTTCTTAGGGCTACCACAAGAAACAAGCCAAAGTGTGCATGACGGCAAGTTCCAAATATCACTGAGTAGGGAAATAAAATAATCAAAGACACAACAAGAGAAACTGAGAAACACCATTAAAGCTATTTCCTGAAACGACAGTCCCTGGATAGTAAATAAACGTCCTTTAACAGAGTAATATTAACAGGTGCACAGTTCACAAGGAGCTTTTTAAAGCTGACAAGAGACAGAAAACTAGCAAAAATGACAAAATGAAGGAACTCTCTCCTGAAGAACCTCTAGGAGAAGTCACAGCCACAGAAGTGCTCAAGACAGATGTAAACAACAGCACTGAACAAGAATTTTAAAAACTTGTCATAAAATTAATCGCTGGGGTTGAAAAAGGCATCAAAGAAGCAACTGAGACAATGACTAGGGACTTTCAAAATAGGTGTGATGAGTTAAAAAAAAATAGCCTATAAATGAGGTGAATAATAAAATGGAGGGAGCCAGCTCAAGGAGTGATGAGGCAGAGAGAAGAATAGGTGAATTACAAGATATAGTTATAGCAAAAAAAAGAAGCTGAAAAAAGAGAGAAATTGATCCAGGAGCAAAAAAGGAGAATTCGAGACCTGAGTGATACAATCAAATGGAACAACATCCATATCATAGGAATTCCTGAAGAGGAAGACAAAGAGAAAGGTCCTGAAGGGGTACTAGACCAAATTATAACTGACAATTTTACAAATTTGAGGAAAGAAATACATATTCAAATTCAAGAGGCCAAAGAACCTTCTTAAGATGTAATTTGAATCAACCTTTGGCACGAAATATCACAGTGAAACTGGCAATATATAACGATAAAGAGAGAATTCTGAAAGCAGCTAGGGATAAAAGGGCCCTCACATACAAAGGGAAACCTATCAGAGTGGTTACAGAACTATCTAATAAAACTTGGCAGGCCAGGAAGGAATGGCAGGAAATCTTCAATCTGATGAACGTGCAGCCAAGAATCCTTTACCCAGCAAGCCTGTCATTCAAAATAGAAGGAGAGATAAAGGTGTTCCCAAATAAACAAAAATTGAGAGAATTCATGACCACCAAACCAGCCCTACAAGAAATCCTAAGAGGGACTCTAAAAAGGAAATGTTGCAAAGAACACCAGATGCCAGAGACACCACTATAAACATAAATCCTAGGGAGAACAAAATGACTCTAAACCCACATTTCTCAATAATAACACGGAATGTAAATGAACTGAATGCTCCAACCAAACAACACAGGATAGCATAATGGATAAAAAACAAAATGCACTATTTGCTGACTACATGAGACTCACTTTAGACATAATGATACCGTTAGGGTGAAAGTAAAGAAATGGAGAAATATCTATCACGCGACTGGAAGCCATAAGAAAGCCGGAGTTGCCATCCTTCTATCAGACAAAATGGACTTTAAAGTAAAGGCAGTAACAAGACATGAAGAAGGACAAATCTTCCCAATGAATAAGAGCCCAGGACCAGATGGCTTCCCAGGAGGATTCTACCAGACACTTAAAGCAGAGCTAATAACCATTCTTCTCAAACTCTTCCAAAAAATAGAAATAGAAGGAAAACTTCCAAACTCATTCTATGAAGCCAGCATCACCTTGATACCCAAACCAAAGACCCAGCAAAAAAAAAGAGAACTACAGCCCAATATCCTTAATGATACAGATGCAAAAATACTCAACAAGATACTGGCAAATTGAATTCAACAGCATATTAAAAAATTATCCATCATGCTCAAGTGGGATTCATTCCTGGGTTACAGGGATGGTTCAATATTCACAAATCCATCAATGTGATACATCACAATAACAAAAGAAAGGATAAAAACCATATGATCCTGTCAATAGATGCAGAAAAGGCATTTGACAAAATACAGCACCCATTCTTAATAAAAACCCATCAGAAAGTTGGAATAGAAGGAACTTACCTAAATATTATAAAAGCAGTTCATGAAAAGCCCACAGCTAATATCTTCCTCAAGGGGGAAAAACTGAGAGCTTTCCCCCTGAGAACAGGAACATGATATGGGTATCCACTCTCACCACTGTTTTTTAACATAGTGCTGTGAGTCCTATCACCAGCAACCAGACAAAAAAAGGAAATAAAAGGCATCAGAATTGGCAAAGAAGAAGTCAAACTTTCACTTTTCGTAGATAACATGATACTCTACATGGAAACCCAGGCAGACTCCACCAGAAGCCTTCTAGAACTGATCAAAGAATTCAGTAAAGTTGCAGAGTATAAAGTCAATGTACAGAAATCTATACACTAATAATAAAGCAGTGGAAAGAGAAATCAAGAAACTCACCCCATTCACGATTGCACAAAAAACCATAAAATACATAGGAGTAAACCTAACCAAGGATGTAAAAGACCTATATGATGAAAACTATAGAAAACTTACGAAAGAGATTGAGGAAGACACCAAGAAATGGAAAAACATTCCATGTTCATGGATCAGAAGAATAAACATTGTGAAAATGTCATTACTACCCAAAGCAATCTACACATTCAATGCAATCCCCATCAAAAGTGCACCAACATTCTTCTCAAAGCTAGAACAAACTATTCTCATATATGTATGGAACTACAAAAAACCCCGAATAGCCAAAGTCATATTGAAGAAGAAAACCAAAATGGGAGGCATCACAATCCCAGACTTTAGCCTCTACTACAAAGCTGTCATCATCCAGACAGTGTGATATTGGCACAGAAACAGACACATAGACCAATGGAATAGAATAGAGAACCCAGAACTGGGCCCACAAATGTAGGGCCAATTAGTTTTTGACATGGCAGGAAAGAGTATCCGATGGAAAAAAGACTGCCTCTTTAGCAGGTGGTGCTGGGAGAACTGGACAGCAACATGCAGGAGAATGAAGTTAGACCACTTTCTTACACCATACACAAAAAGAAAGTCAAATGGCTGAAGGACCTGAATGTGAGACAGGAAACCATCAAAACCCTCAAGGAGAAAGTAGGAAACAACCTCCTTGACCTCAACCACAGCAATTTTCTACTCAATACATCCCCATAGGCAAGGGAAATGAAAGCAAAACTGAACTCTTGGCACCTCATCAAGATAAAAGGTTCTGCACTGCAAAGGAAACAATCAAGAAAACTCATAGGCATCTTACGGAATGGGAAAACGTAATTGCAAATGACATATCAGAAAAGGGCTAGTATCCAAAATCTACAAGGAACTCCCCAAACTCCACACCCAAAAAACAAATAACCCAGTGACGAAATGGGCAGAAGACATAAATAGACACTTCTCTAAAGAGGATATCCAGATGGCCTACAGGCACATGAAGCGATGTTCACTATCACTCATCATCAGGGAAACACAAATCAAAACCACACTGAAATACCACCTCACGCCAGTCAGAGTGGCTAAAATGAACAAACCAAGAGTCTATAGATGCTGGCGAGGGTGTGGAGAGACGGGCACCCTCCATCAGTGTTGGTGGGAATGTAAACTGGTGCAGCCGCTCTGGAAAACAGTGTGGAGGTTCCTCAAAATCTATCCACAGAACTCCCTTATGACCCAGCAATTGCACTGCTAGGGATTTACCCAAGGGATACAGAAGTGCTGACACATAGGCACACATGTACCATAATGTTCATAGCAGTACTGTCAACAATAGCCAAAACGTGGAAAGTACCTAAATGTCCATCACCTGATGAATGGATCAAGAAGATGTGGTTTATATATACAATGTAGTATTACATGGCAAGGAGAAAGAATGAAATATGGCCATTTGTAGGAAAGTGGATGGACCTCAACAGTGTCATGCAAAGTGAAATAAATCAGGTAGAGAAGGGTAGATATCATATGTTCACATTCATAGGTCTAACAGGAAAACAGGTGAAACCTAATGGAGGACCAGGGGGAGGGGAAGAGGGAAAGAGTTGGGGAGAGAGATGGATGCAAAACCTGAGAGACTATTGAATACTGAAAACAAACTGAGGGTTAAAGGGAAGGGGGAGGGGGAAAAGAGGTGATGTTGATGGAGGAGGGCACTTGTGGGGAAGAGCACTGGGTGTTATATGTAAACCAATCTGACAATAAAGTATTTAAAAAAAAGATTGCTTCTGTTTGTGATTAATTGTTTTATGTATCTGGGAGCTGCCAAATTCGGTGCATAAATGTTTATAATTGTTGGCTCTTCTTTATGTAGAGACCCTATAATTATTATATAATGTCTTTCTACATCTTTTGTTACTGCCTTTATTTTAAAATCCATTTTGTCCCATATAAGTATGGCTACTCCATCTTTCTTTTGGCATCTAGTCATGGTAGATATTTCTCCATCCCCTTACTTTCAATCTGAAAATGTTCAGGTCTAAGGTGGGACTTTCCACTATGTGTGCTTTGGGTTGTTTCTTGAGATAGCCCTGAGAAGGAAAACAGACAAACACACGGAGAACACAAACACACAAATGTACTGATAGAACAAGTAAAGAAGCAAACCAAAAGGGGAAAGAAAAAAAGGAACAGGAAAGAAAAGAGAGGGGGGGAAAAAGAAAAGAAAGAAAAACAAAAAGAAAAAAAAGCAGGCAGGGAGTGGGGAGGTCAGCGACAGTCAGAGATAAAGGACAGTCTGAGAGCTTAAAACCTGTGAGGGGCGGGAGATGGGGAGATACGGATGAGGTAAAGGAAAAACTATCTATATGGTAAGAGTTGATCTAGGCACAGCAGTGCCTAAATGTTGGTCTTTCCCAGACTCCAGGGGGAAAGGGAGAAAAGAAGGAAATAGAAAAATAGTACAGAGAAGACAGGGGAAAAAAGTAAAGAGTAAAAATATTAAGAAAACAAATTAGAGGTAATAAGCAAAAGCACAGGAGCTCTCCAGCACGGATGGGTGTGGCTTGTTGTAGGTAGGTCAGGTCTCAGGGGCTGCTCTCTGAGGCCCCATCTTGGTGGATGCAGGGAGAAGAATGGCGGCAGGTGGCCCAAGCCCCCTTCAGACCATGCGTTGCCAGCCACTTTCTTGAATCCAACCTCCTTGTGCCTCAGGCGGGTCTAATTGTTTCTGTTTTTTAAGTTCTGCCTAATTTCTAAGTCTTTGCCCACGCACTCAATATTGCCACCACAGTTAAAATCTCCTGCAAGAGGGCGGCTTTCTGGTGGGGACTGAATAGTGGGATTGTGAAGTCAGATTTTCTCTCTGGCTCTGCCTGAAGTCAGTGAGCTGCCACACTCAGCAGCTCTCATTCCCGGGCTAAATCTTTCCTCTGCAGGGATTATGCTGTGAGTGATTCAGTTTCTACTTCTCCTCCCCCTGGTTTCTCTGCTGCCTTGCCTGGTGGTGCCCTGTCTGCTGTGAAGGTCCGCGTGCCTCTGGATACCTGGCCTCCTCACGCCCTCACAGCTGTCCAGGGAAGTGTGCACCTCTGGTCTCACAGCTGCCCCGCCGTGCGGCAGTCCCCAGAGCAGTGTGCCTAGGGACACGTGTGTTTCTGGGATCCCAGCGCCAAGCCTCTGGGCACTTTGTCTCCCGGCCAGCGCTCCCTCCCCTAAAGTCTCCAGTCCCAGCTCCCACTCACTCAGGCAACCATGAGACTGCTGTCGATAAAGGGTCTGTCAGCACACCTCTGTTCTTGGAGATCAGAAAGCTGTGGCTTTTTAATTCTTCTCAGTTTGATAATTGCAGGTAGACAGAGGTAATGGGGCTCCTTACTTCTCTGCCATCTTGCTGCCCACCCATAAGAAATATTAAAGGGAGTCATTCATTAAAAAAAAAAAATTTTTAAAAAAGGGGATGCCTGGGTGGCTCAGTCGGTTAAGTCTCTGACTTCGGCTCAGGTCAGATCTCAGGTTTGTGGGTTCGAGCCCTGCGTCAGGTTCTGTGCTGACAGCTAGCTCAGAGTCTGGAACCTGCTTCAGATTCTGTGTCTCTTTCTCTCTCTCTGCCCTCCCTGTCTCATGATCTGTCTCTCTCTGTATCAAAAATAAATAAAACATTAAAAAAAATTAAAGGGAGTCATTCAGGCTCAAGTAAAAGGATAAAATACACATTAAAGAATTGAAGAAACCCAGTGAAAGTAACCACATAAGTAAATATAAGATGGTATTAATGCACATTTTTGCATTTTTAAATCAGATGATTTAAAAGTTAACTACACAAAGCAATAGTTACTGATTTGTACTAATGAACACACAATGAATAAAGTGATATTTTTGTGACAATACTAGAATAAAGGTGGAGATAGGATCAATCGATGTAAAATTATTCTATATTACTGAAATTAAGTTGATACTAATCCAAATTAGACTGTTGTAAATTAAGATATTAATTGCAATCTTCAGGGCAACCAATAAAAATTATTCAAAAATACATAGTACAAAACAAAAAAATATGGTACAATAGAGAACATATATTTAACAACAAAGATGATAATAATGGAAGTAGAGTAACAAAAAATATGTTACATATAGAAAATAAATAACAAAGTATAAGATGTAAATCCTACATTGTCAGTAATCTTATTAAAGATGGATTGAATTCTCCAATTAA
Organism: Mungos mungo; assembly: GCA_004023785.1. Classification (NCBI taxonomy): domain Eukaryota; kingdom Metazoa; phylum Chordata; class Mammalia; order Carnivora; family Herpestidae; genus Mungos; species Mungos mungo. The sequence continues at coordinate 19,386 of PISW01008974.1, forward strand.
AAGACATGAAATGGTAAAACGGATAGAAACTTCTTAAAGTATATGCTGCATACAAGAGACACACTTTAGTTTCAAAGACATAAATATGTTGGAAGTAAAAGAATGGAGATGAATATACCATCCTAACAGCAACCAAATGTGACTTAAATTGACTATGCTAACATCTGTCAAAATAAATTTTAAGACAGAAATACATACTAAGACAAAAAATATTATAAAGATAAAGGGTCAATGTATCAAGAAAATATAGTTATTGAAAATAGGTATGTATTGCATACTTAACAACAGAACATCAAAATATATGTAGCAGAAACTGACAGAATTTAAGAGAGAAGTAGATCATTCAACAATAATAGTTGGAGACTTCAACAACACACTTTTGATTATTGATAGTCAAACTGGAAAGATTATCAACAAAGAAATTGAGGGCTTTAACAGCAATAAAATCCAATTGGACATTAAAAGACCACTATAATACTACACCAAATTAGAATACACATTCTTCTCAAGTTTATGTGAAAAAATAAACCAAATGCTAGACAATAAAATAAAAGTCAATAAACGTAAATAACTACAATGAAATAAAGTTAGAAAGCAATCGAAGGAGAAAATTTGGTCAATTAACATAGTCCTAAATAAACAATTGATCAAAAAAGAAATCACAAACGTGATTAGAAAATTCTTTGAGATAGATGAGAACTGGAACACAATATACCAAAACTTATAGAATGCAACAAAAAGAGTACTCAGAGGAAACTGATAGCTGTAATTGCTTATATCAAAAATGAGAGCACTAAAATCAATAATCCAATCTTCCACTTCAAGAAACTAGAAAAAAAAAAAAAGAGCAAAGTAAACTCAAGACAACTAGAAGGAAAAAACAGAGATTAAAGTGTTAAAAGATAAACTGAAGTAAATTATAATTTTAAAGAGTTTATTTGAGCATACTTTGATGTGGAAGCAAAGCCATAGATTATTGATTATTTATAGTTTTAACAGTTACTTTTGGGGGGAAAGCTTGGGTGGCAGTTTGTAATTGGTTATTCTTAGGTTTCATTTTCTAAGATTTCAGTGCATTGATTCTAGCTTAAGTTTTGTTTATATGAGTTACCATGGCATTAGTAGCACTCCATTTTAATGACCTCCTCATTTAATTACATTAATAACTTATCCCATTTGATCATCCTTTCATATATAAGAGATTGACCAAAAATTTGGTATTAGCACCACTCTCAGGCACCATTAGATTAAACTGCTCTTGTCTTGTCATGAAATTCATTTGTATGCTGTCATTTCCATGGAAGAATTGTTTCTGCTTTTTATCTCATTGTTTATTTTGTTTCTGTTTCTCCCAGCACAGTGAGACAATCTGATATACTGCTGCTGGCTCTTGAGAGAATCCAGTGCCCTAGGGAGAATAAAATAATGACTCTCAAGAGAAGGATACCAATAGATTGAAGTATATTTCTTAGCTAGAGCCCCCATGAACCAAACCAATTGGTACCAGATAAATCCAAGAATGTACCTGACAAATTATCAATCTGTTTTAGTCAAGTGACAAGTAATATTTGTATTTAAGTTTTTATACTACCAAATGTGTTGATCTGAATACAGCAGAAAGTAATTGCTATGGCACAGAATTCTCCGGTGTAGCCAACAAATAATTTAAATTCTACTTTCTAAAACCAACTTATCAGCTCAAAACAATCCTTATGCTAAAAAGGAATATTTTGGGATGGCATATTTGTTACCCTTTATTCCCTGCCTTTGAAATTTCTTTAATAAATTTTATAGTCTAGAAGTTGAATTTGTCAATTGCTCCATCTCATTGAACCAATTTTTTCTCTTGAAAAAGGTCAATTCATCAAACAGTTGGTTCTCATTTCAGGAGGTGGTGTTGCAGGTGGGCTCCCAAAGTGAGGTCTGTAGGGTATGAGCAAGCTAGTTTATTAAGAGGCATTACTATGGAATCAAAAGAAAAACAAAGGTATAGTTATAGTAAACTAAGAATCAGTTTCTGAGCCTAGAGGAAAATGACCCAAGAATTCCAGATGTTGGGCTCCTAGACATTGTACTTAAAGTTGTTATGCCCAAGATTTCAATATTGTCCCCCAAAACCAGAGACCGCCAGGGAGACCGAGTCACGCATGCAAAAGCAAAGGGCTTTATTAGGGGCTTAGGCTCGCTGGGGCCTAAACTCGGGCTCACAGACTTTACCAGCTCAGTGGATCCATGCTGAGAGCCCTGAACAAAGGCGGGGTAGGGCTTTTATGGGTTTGGGAAGGGGGAATTACAGGAAATTGTGACACACATACGGGGTCCAATCATTATAGCATAACATCATTAGTAGCAACTTCAACCATACACATTGTCCAAAGTGTTCACTACTTTTGGCAGGACGCAATCACAACATTTAGAGTGTTAACCAATTACAGAGTGGACCCAGGACCCAGGACCCTCATGTAGGGTGTAACCAGCCCTAAGCAATAAGTGATTACCCATAGCCTCTATCTCTAGGCCTGACCTTAGAAATGTTAAGGGTGTTAGCTGGCCTTTCCTGATTGGGTGTTACAAGGGTGGTCCCTCCTGCTTTGGGCAATGTGTGCCCTTTTATTGTCTAATGATTCTGAGAAACCGACACCAAGGCCTCCAAGGTCAGAGGGGAAACTTGAAGCCTGTCATGGAGTCAGTTTGATTCAGACCTGCGTTCTTACAAAGTATCTTTTGTAATTTGAATGTTTCTGGTGATGTCATTAAATGTACTGGTGAACCTTCTGAGTGGTTCACATGGCAGCAGGCCCAAAGGGTCCCCATATATGAGCTACTGGGATGATGTCTATGAAGTTTATATTGAATAATCCAGCTTCAGTTTGCAGGGCTACTGGAAAATGGAAATTTTGGTCTTAGTGATTCCAAGTCAAAAAGGTGGAAGAAAATTGAAAATGTTAATTTAGAGATATTGGAGGATATCTGAAGAATTTAGTATCCAGTTAATTTTGCAGGTAAATAGCAAAACCTCAGACAGTGAATAGGAATGGAATCGGATATCCACAAGGGTGCATTATAGTTTTCTACTAAAACTTAAGTTTCATTCATTTAATTATTCCCAATTTCCAGTAGAGACAATCACAGTAAGACACACTTCTTTGCAAAATAAGCCTAGTCTTGTTAAACTAGGCTTGATTATTTACCAAGAATAATGATTTAAAGCATACAGGTGGCCCTTGAACAACACTGAACTGTGCAGGTTCACTTATATTCAGATTTTAAAAATAAATACGGGATAGTATTGTCAACGTATTTTTCTTCTTCATGAGTTACTTAATAACATTTTCATGTTACAACATGAAATAACACAGAGTCACAAAATATGTTTTAATCGACTGTTTATGTTATTGGTAAACCTTTCAGTTAACAGTTGTCCATCAGTAGTTTAGGTTTTTGGGGAGAGCCAAAAGTTACACATGAATTTTCAATTGTGTGGGAGTGTGGGTGCCCTTAACCCCCATGTTGTTCAAGAATTAACAGTATTCTCAAATATTATATTGCAGTTAAATTTCGGTGATAGTTAAAGGATTTTATTGGCTCCATAAAGTCCATCTTGGTTTCTTAAAATTGTCAGGTAATAAGGAATATCAGGTGAGATTTTTTAAAGCCTCTTTGGGCCAAGACGTGAAGCCAAGGACTTGCTCAGTTGTGTTTTGTTACACTGGATTCTTACTGAACTTATAAAAGTTCCTATATTATCATAAAAATTAGAAATATTTAATAAGAGTTTTTGAATACTATAGGGATCACAGAGTGAATAAAAATATGCAATTTTTGTTTATAAGAGGAGAATTTATCAATTGCTGTAAGTTATAAGGAGCTTAAAAGAGAAAAGTGGTTATTTAAATATAGAATACAAAACATTGAAGAACCAACAATGTCTCAAGAAGTTATAAAATATATAATCTGAGAGACATCTGGGTGGCTTGGTCAATTAAGTGGCTGACTCTTGATTTTGCTTCAGGTCATGATCTCATGGTTTGTGAATTCAGCCTTATGTTGGGCTTCATGCTGGGCATGGAGGCTGTTTAAGACTCTATCTCTCTCTTTCCCTCACTTTCTCTCTGCTCTCCCTCTGTCTCTCAACTGCTCAACCACTCTCCATAAAAACAAAAATTCTAATGATAATGATCAGTTCATTTAGTCCCATGTAAATTAATTCATGATTAATATTTGATATTGAGTTAGCAGTGTTATGAACCTATGTATTAGAGTTCTCAAAAAATGTCACCTTGTTCAGTAGTATGATCTTAAAGATATCAGAAACATGTGCTTGTCAGAATCCTTTCCATAAATCTTTTTGAAGAGGAAGCACTTGTGTAAAAACATCAGAGTAAAACAGTATCTGGTTAGATTATAATGAAATACAAGGAAGTGCCTTTATTTCTGTGACATACAACGTTTTAAGACAACTACAATGATGAGTGATAACATTACACCAAGACATATCAGATTTCTGAAAATTTCATACAATTTCTGGAATACTTACATCAATAACATATATCCATACAAATATAACCTAGAGAATGTTTAGGATCACTTCTTATTTGGCATTTTTTCCTGTGTAATTTAACAATATTTGGATTTGTTAAAATAAATCTATTCAGTTTAACATCTCTTTTTACAAAGAGAGAGAAAACATATTTTGAGATGTTACAGGGACCCTTTGGTAATTCCCAAAGTTACCCCAAGGTTAAAAACTCATTCAGGATTTAATTATGGTAAGTTTATAAAAAAAATCAAAAGATTTTAATACTCTTGTTTACCTAGTAAACCAAAATGACAAAAGCTTCTAAGGCAAATACAGAAAGTTAAACGGTTGTATAAAACTTTAGCTCTTTTGAAAAACCTTGGGAAAGAACTGAATCTTCATGTAAGTAATAAAAGACCTGATAATGACAACATGATGTAAAGAAAATTATTTTGATTAAAGACAAATTACCCAAAAGGTAAAGAAAAATTTTTCATAGTCTCTTACCAAAAACAGAAAGGTAGTCCAAGAAACTGTTTTCCTATTATTAAGTAAGAGAGAATTACATTTCAATTTTGCATAGGCATACTACTGATAGTAAGGTTTATTAAAAGAAACTTCACAAATTCATTATATTTTAGCCAACTTGACCACATAAGACTTTCTGCTCTCCATTTTCTATATCCATTTAGTTTTTGTTTTTTATTTTCTTCTTTCTCATTCTGAATAGCCAGTTATTCTGCAGACATTTTCCCTTCAAAATGCCTTTTCATATTTCATACATTTTCTACCCCAAAATAATTTTCCCCCCTGCACACAAAGTTGTCTCTCTTATTTCTAGTAGTTTCAATTCCATATATTGATTAGGATTCTTAACCTGTAGAGAACTTAATTTCTAGTGAAAAGTAAGTAAGCAATTGTAGACTGTCTGTACCAGCAGCATTCTGTAGATTGGCAAATTTGTGAATACATTTAATAATTCCTAGAAATATATCCTTTCTCATAGGAAAATTTTCCATGTGGCACAAAACATGTTTATTAATAAATCCAAATATTTTAGTTTCTCTGTAATAAGAAGGTAGAAGTACATAAACCTATGTTCAGCAATCAATATATTAGTATTTTATGTTATTTGGAAATTGTTGGAACGATAGTTTCATGTATGTAGTCCCAGAATCTCCACTTAGCCACACAAGAATGGGGATTGGGTACAGAATACTTTCCTACCAGTCAAGATAGAGCCCATTCAGCCTGTGCCAGGATTTACACTTTTGCCACCTTATCTCACCTGTTTAACTTTCTAAATACTCCTTTGGTTTTGTTTGTTTGTTTGTTTTTTAATTTATTTTTTGGAGGGAAAGTGAGCAGGGAGTGAGGGAGGGACTGAGGTGAGGGGAGAGGATGCAAAGCAAGCTCTGTGCTGACAGCAGAGAGCCAGATGCAGGGCTTGAACTCATGAACCCTGAAATCAGACCTAAACCAAAGTTGGATGCTCAACCTATTGAACCATGCAGGTGCCCGGATTCCTTTGTTTCATTTAAAAGTATATGCATCATGAGGCATCTGAGCAACCCACTGTTATATCTGCCCTCCACTAGGAGAGAATGGGTTTCTCCACTGAAGGAAGAAATGGATGTGATAGGCCAATTGCACTGTGCTGGCTGTTGAGAAAGACTACTGGCCAACAGGGACCAATGTCTATATAGAAGACATTTTTTAAATGTTTTATTTCTTTATTTTTGAGAGGGAGAGAGAGACAACGTGAGCAGGGGAGGGTTAGAGAGAGAGGGAGACAGAATCCAAAGACAGGCTCAAGGCTCTGAGCTGTCAGCACAGAGCCCAACGTAGGGCTCGAACCCAAGAACCACGAGATCATTACCTGAGCTGAAGCCAGACACTCAACTGACAGAACCACCCCGGAGCCCCTAGAAGACATTTTTAAAATTTTAATGTTAAATGTAAAACATATTCCCATCCATCGTTTATATTGTGTTTTTCTTGGGTATTCTGCTACCAAGATGCAGTGGGAAGATGAATTGAGAGTTCTTCCCTGGGATTGGCAACCAGAGAATGGCATTTTATTTCATTGGAATTGGGGAAAACAATAGGTGGGCTTTGAATTCCTTCTATAGACATATTTCTGTTCTTGTAAACACGTGATTTGTAAAACAAGAGCAGTTGTTTTTACTTCCTCAAGTAGGTTGCAGCCTAAATGATATCAAGGGACTGACCTTCCCATCCAACTACATTATCTGCTATTTGCTTTTTTTAATATCAGGGAGATTTTTAACTAAGGTGGAAATCAAACAATTACTATGTTATATATTTAGGGCTATGAGATTTTGGAATGCAATTCCAAATAAATTATTTCATAAAGACTTTAGAAAGATTTCTTTAACCCTGGGTACATAATTCCATTTTATCTCAGGAAAGGGCTTAAAAATTTTCCTATCAGGTTCTAAATATTAGTCTCTAATTGTCCAGTTTTTGAGCATGGATTTCCTTTTAGAGAAAAAAATCATTTCAAATATTTTATTATCAGGTTTCAGCTGGGACAGACAATATTCTTGGCAGTATTAAAGTCTTAAAGAGTCAAATTTTGATTCATTTAATCTTAGGAACTTTTGGATACCAAAAAATATGCATCTTATTGTCTAGGAGAATTTCAGGGCTCTCTTTTACTTAGGTACTTCATAAATGGTTAAGTCTATGTATGTTAAAATTTCCCCCACTGTGGCCATTGAAATTCAAGGTATTTTTGGTAAGGTTAGCCCACATGTTCAAACAGGCACAGTTCTGGGGCCATATGTTTTATACATACAGATAGCCAGAGTCCTATATAGAGGAGCCCAAACCTCTTTATACTCAAAGGAGTCCACTTTCTTTTTTATTTTTCTTAAAACAAAACTTTAGCTCCCTGAGGCCTCAAACCAAGTAAGATTCAGTCCAGACAAGAAAATGCTCAAATAGAGAACTTATAACATAAAAACTGTGAAATCAAATATTCAAGAAGGACCTACCAACAACCTTTTGAAACAACAGGAAAGCAGTGAGCACAAACGCTCAGTGGGTCCCTACGACTAGTTTATTCAATGTTCTTGAGCCCCCACCTCACACTGTTTAAAAAAATGCACACAAATTAATCATAGAACTGAAGTTAAGAGCTTAAACTATAAAACTCTTAGAATAACATATAAGATTACATATTCATAACCTTGGGTTGGGCATTTAAATTTAGATATAACACCAAAGCATAGGAAACAAAGAAAATTAAAAATGAGACTTCAACAAAACTAAAAACTTTTATGTTACAATGGATACCATTAAGAGTTTGAAAAGATAAAAAAAGAATGGGGGAAATATCAACAATTCATACCTAATAAAAGACTTCTGAAACAATATTCAACAATAATTTGCTGCTAATTATTAGTAGCAAATCAAGACATTTTCTATGAAGGAAGAAAAATAAGCCATGGAGTGGAAGCTAGAGAGTTTTCAAAAGCTGAAGGCCTCTAGTGAACCTGGCACAGCTCAGATCAAGGGATGATGAGTAAGTCATAGGTGAGTTTACAGGGATTTTTGCACTCTAGATTTAAACTATTACAGCCAAGTGTAGACCACTTCTGTTGGCCCTTTATATAATCAGCACTTGTTATTTAATTTTGCTTTACATATACAAATTTTAAAAATGGGCAAATGTTTGAACACACCTTTCTCCAAACTGAGTATACAAATGTCCAATAATCATAGGAAAAAATGATAACTATAATTAGTTGTTAGAGAAATGCAATCAAAACCACAATGAGATATCACTCGTGTGTGGTGGGAAGGCTAAAATTAAAAAGTCAGATTATATAAGTTTTGATAAAGAAATGAAAAAATTAAAACCCTCAAGCATTGCTTTGGGGGAACTTAAAAGGGTGCATTTATTTTGGAAAGCAGTTTGGTAGCACCTCAAAATGTTAAGATTGGGTTAATGTATGACCCAGCAGCTCATTTCTAGATATATACCCAAGGGAAATAAAAGCATATGTCCACAAACAATCTTCTACACAAATATTTATAGGAACATTATTTATTACAGCCTCAAAGGGAAAAAAAAGCCCATCTACGGATCAATGGATAAATAAAATGTGGCATAGCCATACTAAAAGTAAAAGTGTTGATTCTCCATTACAGAAAGCAATGCTCCTGCACCACCTGGGTGTCCTACCACTCAATTCAGATACTTTAGAGATAATATAAAATCCCACAGGTTAAGATCTTGGTCCTAAAAGACTCTCCTTCACTTCAGATGCCAATTATGAGTTCAGATAGTCACCTGTGCTTTTGATCAGATTGCTATAGATTGGAAGTTTCAATGACCCCACTCATTAAGTTCAATTCATTTGCTAAGGCAGCTCTCCAAACTCTGGGTAACATTTTACTTACTAGATTCTACATTTACTTTAAAAGGATATGACTGAGAAACAGCCAGATGGAAGAGATGCATAAGGAAAGACGTTCAGAAAGAGCATGGACCTTCCATGTTCACTCAAAGGCACTACTCTCCCTAAATGCCCTCATATTCAACAATCAGTCCTTTAAAAATTCTTTTTTGGCTCAGGTAGGGATTTCGGCTGCCCCTGTCTGAGGTGAGGTGACAGCGAGGCGAGATGCACAGCAGGAGATGAAATGTGCACAAATCAAAACCACACTGAGATACCACCTCACGCCAGTCAGAGTGGCTAAAATGAACAAATCAAGAGACCATAGATGCTGGCAAGGGTGTGGAGAGACGGGCACCCCCCTACACTGTTGGTGGGAATGTAAACTGGTGCAGCCGCTCTGGAAAACAGTGTGGAGGTTCCTCAAAAAACTATCCATAGAACTCCCTTATGACCCAGCAATAGCACTGCTAGAGATTTACCCAAGAGATACAGAAGTTCTGATGCATAGAAGCACATGTACCCTAATGTTCATAGCAGCAATGTCAACAATAGCCAAAACATGGAAAAAGCCTAAATGTCCATCACCTGATGAGTGGATCAAGAAGATGTGGTATATATACACAACGGAGTACTACATGGCAATGAGAAAGAATAACATATGGCCATTTGTAGGAAAGTGGATGGACCTTGAGGGTGTCATGCTAAGCGAAATAAGTCAGGCAGAGAAGGACAGAAACCATATGTTTGCACTCATAGGTCTAACAGGAAAACAGGAGAAACCTAATGGAGGGCCAGGGGGAGGGGAAGGGGGAAAGAGAGTTGGGGAGAGAGAGGGATGCAAAACTTGAGAGACTGTTGAATGCTGTAAATGAACTGAGGGTTGAAGGGAAAGGGGGAGGGGGGGAAGAGGGGTGGTGGTGTTGGAGGAGGGCACTTATGGGGAAGAGCACTGGGTGTTGTATGGAAACCAATTTGACAATAAACTATTTTAAAAAATAAAAAAATAAAAAAACATAAAAAAGTCTTTTTTAATAGAGGCTTCATTACATAGGCATTATTGATAGAATCATTGGGAACTTTTTTTTCCATTTCAAATAGTTTACTGTCAAATTGATTTCCATATAACACCCAGTGCTCTTCCCCACAAATGCCCTCCTCCATTACCACCGCCTCTTTCCCCCCCTCCCCCTCCCCATTCAACCCTTGGTTCGTTTTCAGTATTCAATAGTCTCTCAAGTTCTGTGTCCCTCTCTCTCCCCAATTCTCTTTCCCCCTTCCCCTCCCTATGGTCCTCCATTAGGTTTATCCTCTTCTCCTGTAAGAACTATGAGTGCAAACATATGGTATATGTCCTTCTCCACCTGACTTATTTCGCTTAGCATGACACCCCCGAGGTCTATCCACTTTGCTACAAATGGCCATATTTCATTCTTTCTCATTTCCATGTAATACTCCATTGTGTGTGTGTATATATATACATACATATCTTCTTGATCCACTCATCAGGTGATGGACATTTAGGCTCTTTCCATGATTTGGCTATTGTCGACAGTGCTGCTATGAACATTGGGGTACATGTGCCCCTATGCATCAGCACTTCTGTATCCCTTGGGTAAATCCCTTAGCAGTGCTATTGCTGGGTCATAAGAGAGTTCTATGGATAGTTTTTTGAGGAGTCTCCACACTTTTCCAGAGTGGCTGCACCAGTTTACATTCCCACCAACAGTGTAGGAGAGTGCCCATCTCTCCACACCCTTGCCAGCCTCTATAGTCTCTTTATTTGTTCATTTTAGCCACTCTGGATGGAGTGATGTGGTGTCTCAGTGTGGTTTTGATTTGTATTTCTCTGATGATGAGTGATGTTGAGCATCATTTCATGTGCCTGTAGGCCATCTGGATGTCCTCTTTGGAGAAGTGTCTGTTTATATCTTCTGCCTATTTATTCACTGGGTTATTTGTTTTTTGGGTGTGGAGTTTGGTGAGTTCCTTGTAGATTTTGGATACTAGCCCTTTATCTGATATGTCATTTGCAACTACCTTTTCCCATTCCGTAGGTTGCCTATGAGTTTCCTTAATTGTTTCCTTTGCAGTGTAGAAGCTTTTTATCTTGTTGAGGGCCCAAGAGTTCATTTTTGCTTTCTTTTCCCTTGTCTTTGGGAATGTGCCAAGTAGGAAATTGCTGCGGAAGAGGTCAAGGAGGCTGTTTTTACTTTCTCCTCGAGGGTTTTGATGGTTTCCTATCTCACATTCAGGTCCTTCAGCCATTTTGAGTTTATTTTTGTGAATGGTATAAGAAAGTGGTCTAATTTCATTCCTCTGCCTGTTGCTGTCCAGTTCTCCTGGCACCACTGCTAAAGAGGCAGCTTTTTTCTATTGAATACTCTTTCCTGTTTTGTTAAAAATTAATTGGCTGTACATTTGTGGGCCCACTTCTGTGTTCTCTATTCTATTCCATTGGTCTATGTGTCTGTTTTTGTGCCAATTCCATACTGTCTTGATGATGACAGCTTTGTAGTAGTGGCTAAAGTCTGGGATTGTGATGCCTCCTGGTTTGGTTTTCTTCTTCAATATGACTTTGGCTATTCGGGGTCTTTTGTGGTTCCATATGAATTTGAGGATTGCTTGTTCTTGCTTTGAGAAGAACACTGGTGCAATTTTGATGGGGATTGCGTTGAATGTGTAGATTGCTTTGGGTAGTAATGACATTTTCACAATGTTTATTCTTTCGGTCTATGAGCAGGGAATGTTTGTCCATTTCTTGGTGTCTTCTTCAATTTCTTTTATAAGTTTTCTATAGTTTTCATCATATGGGTCTTTTACCTTCTTGTCTTCCTCAATGGGGAAAAACTGACAGCTTTCCCCCTGAGATCAGGAACACGACAGGGGTGTCCACTCTCACCACTGTTGTTTAACATAGTGTTGGAAGTCCTAGCATCAGCAGACAACAAAAGGAAATAAAAGGCATCAGAATCAGCAAAGAAGAAGTCAAACTTTCACTTTTTGCAGATGACATGATACTCTACATGGAAAACCCGATTGACTCCACCAGAAGCCTTCTAGAACTTGTTAATGAATTCAGTAAAGTTGCAGGGTTCAAAATCAATGTACAGAAATCGGTTGCATTCCTATACACCAATATTGAAGCAGCAGAAAGAGAAATTGAGAAACAGATCCCATTCAGGATTGCACGAAAAACCACAAAATACGTAGGAATCATTGGGAATTTAACTTGGTCTCTAGCGCCACTTCAGGCCCACTCATTCTCTGTCCCCACCCTACTTCACCAGAGACCAGGAAGGTGGGACTAAAACTTCCAACTCTCCAATTTTGTGGTTCATTCTCCCAGCAGACATCTTGAGATGCTTTCGAAAAGTCCCCTCATTAACATAACAAAAGACATGCTTATTGCTTTCCCAACTTAGGAAATTCCACGGATTTTAGAAACTCTGTGCCAGAAATGGTCACAAAGACCTGTTTCTTATTATAAATCACAATATTTTACAAGGAATGAAATATTATCTTGTAAGGAAGAGGAATACAGTCCTCATACATGCTACAACATGGATGAATCTTGAAAACATAGGTGAAAGAAGCCAGTCATAAAATAATATTATTGTATGATTTTGTTTACATGACTTGCCTGTAATAGACAAATCCATAAAGAATAAAAGGTAGATCAGTGGATTTCCTGGGCTAGAGAGAGGAATATAGAGGATATTTGCTAATGGGTTCAGAATTTTCATTACTTCAAAGGGTGATGAGCCTTTAACTATCTTAACCATTAAGTAGTGGTGATGACTGCACACATCTCTATGCTAAAACCCACTAAACTGTACACTTTAAAAAGGTGAATTTTTGGCATATGAATACAGTTGTCATTTAAAAACACTGAATGTCTATTTTTGGCATTTAAATTCAATTTACAATAAACCCCAGGAACACCAAAAAATCATGACTTGAGGCCAGAGTCTGTCCAATGATCACTGTTTTGTATCCTCTGGTTGATAATTATGTTTGTGGTCTGAATCTCAGAAACAGATTTCTCCTAAGTGGCATGTCCTAGATTCTAAGATCTACAATGACAGGGACTATGTCTTTATTATTTGCCATGCTGTACGTGGCAGCTAGTTTAGTGACAGGCACACAGAAAGTAGTCATCTATATATATTAAATAAATGATTCATCTCTCCCTCCTCTGTGCTGACCAGTAGCAATCAGAGATATTTATCATGCAGGTGGAAAAAAAAATTCACAGAGTGTAATCCAGAGGTAGTTTAAAACCCAAAGTCTTTTGGTGATTCTTAGACCAAGACAGAAGGAATGAGTCATAGATGAATTTATAGTGTCTTTTGGACTCTAGATTTGAACTAATGCAGCCAACCTAGACTATTTACATTAGCGCTTTACATAATCAGCAATTTTTACTTAATTTTTTATTAAATATGCATATAAAGGCTGTTGCTTTGTTCTATGTAACAAAGGGAACTTACTTTTCCCCTAGGCATCAAATAATTCCTGTTCATCCTCCCTGGGAAGGAGCAAATTAACATCATTGAGAAAGCCTTTTAATATCTGGTGCTGAGTTTTATTTTACCACCAATTAAGTTGCCATTTTATACTGCCAACAATATTTTCAATCTCTCTAATTCTTGAACCAAATAAAGGTGGGAGAAATTACAAATCTGACTCATTCAAGGTGCCATTTGAAATAATTACTGTATTTCATCAGTGCCCAGAATGCAAATAAAGAAGAACACATTTGTTCCTTCAATAAAAGTGGTGCCTTGCAAAAAATCTGTGGTAACTTATTACATTAAAGAAAATACAAGGAGGGTAAAACAGAAGGAAGACATGGCAATGTGGGAGGCTAAATGGGTGATTCTAGCGCTAGAGCTTGCAGACATTGGACGGGGTGACATTCACTCTCTGCTTTCTCAGAATCTCCTGCATCTCCAGAATGTTCTGTGGGGAAGGCCCGTCAGTCTTGGATGTGCTGCACTATTTCATACAGCTGCTCATCTGCTATACATGATGTTCCACTTTCCTCCTCCCTCACCCTGTTCTTTTTCTTTTCTTTTCTTTTCTCTTTATTTAAATAGTTTATTACCAAGTTAGTTTTCATATAACACGCAGTGCTCTTTCCAGCAAGTGCCCACCTCCATGGACAATCACCTCCTTCTCCTTCCCCCCTCCCTTCTCAGTCCTCAGTTTGTTCTCAGTATTCAAAAGTCTTTCATGATTTGCCCACTCCCTCTACCCAACTCTCCACCCCCCCTTCCCACTTCCCATGGTCCCCTATTAGGTTTCTCCTACTAGACCTATGATCCCTCACCCTGTTCTAATTGACCCTCTATTCCTGTGTCCCAGTTTCCCCAAAGCACTCCTGGATGACAGGTCTTTGTGCTCTTCAGGGAAGCCATCACATTTTAGAAGGAAACTCTCATTCCTGATCAATGGGTGACAGTGAATTGCAGCAGTTGATGCCAATGGGATTGTGAGGGCACAACTGGAAAAGGAAATGTGAATAATTAATACTGCCTGGGGTGCTGGGATGGGGAGAATGTTACATATTCACCATCTCTGATGCAGTCCAGCCCTCTCATTTAAAGCTGAATGTATTTTAAACAGGTCAGGCTGCCTCACATACCCTACATCAGTCAAAGTGATACCCATGGATTTGTAAACTGTTTCAAGCCTCCAGGCTGCTCCTCAAAGACTGCAAGCACACTTTCACCCCAATAGTTTTCCCCTGATGATCTTCCTACCTATCCTTTGTTCAAGTACTAGTTTTCTGTGCCTTCCTTGAAGACTTGATTGAAAACGAATGCCTTTCCTTTTCCCTGCTTACTTTTTCTCCATAGCACTTATCATCAATGGGTCCACCACATTATTGACTTAGTGACATGAATACCAGTCTTTCTATCCAGTGTGCCAAAAGTTTGGAAGCAGAGGTATCTGTGTGCATTCTTTGTGCTGTTTCTACAGTACAGAATATTGTCTGCACAGAATGATCCTTCACAAATAGCTGTTTGAATATAAATAATGAAATGACTATTAAGCTATCTTTCTTATATAAAGATACCTCTATTTTTTTTCTTATTTGGGAGGGGTGTTTTTAGTGATTTTCTTTGGGTTTCATTTTCTTCTGTTTTTTTTTTTTTTCCTGACTTATTGGGCTTTACTTATATCTGTTATATCAGGCACATTAACTGAGTTGTCAAAGTGTTTCCTATCCATATTCCCAAGGAGTACTGGGAGGGCACTTTATAGAATGCCCTTGACTGTAATTTGTCTGATGCTTTTCTCATAATTGGACTAACGTTACAAATTTTGGGGAGAAAGAGCACAGAGGTATGTTACATCATATTAAATGTCCATCCTATCAACATGACTTATCACTGCTGGTGTTGACCTTGACCAGTGGGCTGAAAAGGTGTTAGATTTTTCCACTATAAAATTACTCTGTTTTCCCCCTTTTCCATACTGGAGTCTTCATTAGGAGTCCACTATGCACAACATACATTTAAAAGGGGGAGAATGATACTCTGCATGCTTGCGGAGGAAAAACTACATACAACTTTTTGGAAATTTTCTGCACAGAGTATTGGTCACTCCTCCTCCATATTTATTCAACAACTTATTCATATGGGTATGGACTTATGGATATTTATCTTATACTTTGGGCTAAAATCTTATAGAACATTTTTTATTAAGCTGCGCAAATATTTCCACTTTGGCCATTGGTAGTTCTTTAGGTTGACTTCTCATGTCCCTTTGAAATACCGATTAATGTGAATTTACACTGTTTTAGTACTTTCTTAACTTGTGGCACTACAAGTTGCTTCAGGCATATTTTGTACATTCCTTGGTTTAGCCTAAAATCAGTCATTTATATGAAGAGTCCTTGGTTTCTTATGGTGGAGAATAGTAGTACAATAAATATCTGGATGCTGAATGTGCTCATACTTATGCAGTATAATTGCTTCCGGGTCCTCTCAGCTGACAAAGCAAGAGAATATATGTGTATATGCTATTTTATGGATATACATATATCTGTAATTTTTTGAGTTGCACACATATGAACCTATATCAAGCTAAATATAAATTATACTGATATATTGAACATGGATCATACTCTTAGAGTCTTATCTAAAAAACTTATTACCAAATCCAAAGTCACAAAGATTTTTTTCCCTATGTTTTATTCAAGACATTTTATACTTTTGTATTTGCTTTTAGGTCTATGATCCATTTTGCTTTTATTTTTGCATAAGATTTCAGGTATGGGTTTATTTTATTGGTATTTCTAGTTTTCTGTATATAGATTCCATGTACATTTTGCTAGATTTACACATTAGTCTCCCTCCTTTCTTCCCTCCCTCCATCCCTTCCTTCCTACCTTCCTTTGTTCCTTTCCTTTCCTCTTTCTTCCTTCTTTTCTTCCTTCCTTCCTTCCTTCCTTCCTTCCTTCCTTCCTTCCTTCCTTCCTTTCTTTCTTTCTTTCTTTCTTTCTTTCTTTCTTTCTTTCTTTCTTTCTTTCTTCTTTCTTTCTTTCTTGGCACTACTATAAAAGAATAAAAGATACCATTTCTTTGATTTCAAATTCCAGTTGTTTAATACTAGTATATGGGAAAGCTATTCAATTTTGTCCATTGATCTTGTATCCTATAATTTTGCTATACTTGCTTGTTATTTCTGGGAGTTTTTTGTAGATTCCCTGTGGTTTTCTACATGGATGATAATGTCATCAGGGAATAAATGTAGATTTGTTTCTTCCTTATGAAACTGTGCTCCCCTTATTTCTTTTTCTTGGCTTATTATCTATACAGGACCTCTAAGACAATGCTCAATTGACATGGTGAGAGAGGACATTCTTGTCTTTTATTTGCCACATTAAGAAAAGTGTTCACTTGATCATCTTTAAGTATAATGTTATCTATATGTTTTCATATATTAATTTGTTCAGTTTCAGGAAGAGTCTTTCTTTTTTATCTTATTATTTTTTAATTTAAATTTAAAATAGTTCACATAGTGTAATGATGATTTCAGGAGTAGACTTCAGTGAATCATAACTTATATATAACATCTAGTGTTCATTCCAACAAGTGTATTCCTTAATACCTCTTGCTCATTTACCCCATCCCCCAACCCAACACCCCTCCATCAACCCTCAGTTTGTTCTCTGTGTTTAAAAGTCTCTTATCATTTGTCTCTCTCTCTCTGATTGTATCTTATTTTTGCTTCCCTTCCCTTATATTCATATGTTTCTTATCTTAAATTCTACATATGAGTGAAATCATATATTTATCTTTCTGCCTTATTTATCTTAGCATAATGAATACTCTCTAGTTCCATCCACATTGTCGCAAGTGGCAAGATTCCATTATTTTTGATCATCAAGTAATACTGCATTATATATATATATAAAACCATTAGTCAATGGACATTTGAACTCTTTCCATAATCTAGATAAATTCTTAGCTGTACAATTGTTGGGTCTCAGAATAGTTTTATTTTTAATTTTTTGAGAAACTTCTATACTGTTTTCCAGAGAGGCTGCACCAGTTTGCATTCCCACCAGCAGTGCAAAAACAGTTCCTCTTTCTCCACATCCTTGCCAACATCTGTTGCTGCATGAGTTGTTGATGTTAGCCATCTGACTGGTATGAGATATTATCTCATTGTGGTTTTGATTTGTATTTCCCTGATGATGAGTGATGTTGAGTATTTTTTTCATTTATCTATTAGTTATTTGGATGTCTTCTTTGGAAAAGTGTCTATTCATGCCTTTTGCCCATTTCTTCACTGGATTATTTGTTTTTTGAATGTTGAATTTGATAAGTTTTTTATAGATTTTTGGATACTATCCCTTTATCTGATAACATTTGCAAATATCTTCTCCCATTCCACATTTGCCTTTTTGTCTTGCTGATTGTTTCCTTCACTGTGCAGAATACTTTTCTCTTGATGAGGTCCCAATTGTTCATTTTTGCTTTTGTTTCCTTTGCCTCCAGAGTAGTGTTGAGTAAGAAATTGCGGTGGCTGATGTCAAAGAGGTTGCTGCCTGTTTTCTCCTCTAGAATTTTGAAGGCTTCCTGTCTTACATTTAGGTCTTTTATCCATTTTGATTTTATTTTTGTGTATGGTGTAAGAAAGTGGTCCAGGTTCATTCTTCTGAGTGTCTCTGTCCAGTTTTCCCAGGATCGTTTTCTGAAAAGATTTTCTTTATTCCATTGGATATTCTTTCCTGCTTTGTCAAAGATTAGTTGGCCATACGTTTGTAGGTCCATTTCTGGATCTCTATTCAAGGTCTTTTGTGATTCCATACAAATTTTAGGATTGTTTTGTTCTAGCTCTGTGAAGAATTCTGGTGTTATTTTGATAGAGATTGCAGGAAGAGACTTTCTAATCCTAGGGTTCTGAGAGTGTTTGGTGATGATGATGGTGATGATGATGATGATGATGATGATGTATGCATGTTGAATTATGTTGAAAACTTTTGCTGCATCTATTGATACGATCATAAGTTCATTTCTTATTCAATATGCTAATATAATATATTAGACTGTTTTTTGATGTACATGTGTTGAACAGGTTATATTTCTGGAATTAACCATACTTGGTCATAATGTATTATTATTTTTACATCCAATTTGATTTGATTTACTAATATTAACTTGATTCACAATTCTAGTCAGCTACAGCTTCTTTTTCCTGCCTCCTTAACCTCTAAGTTATTGACAGAAGTACGTTGAAATCATCAACTATTACAGTGGATTTATTTGTTTCTCCTTTCCTTTCTAATCAGTGATTGTTTACACATTTTATGCTTTTTTTGTTAGATTTTTAAGATTGCTTTGTGTTCTTAGAGAACTGACCCCTTTATAATTAAGTAATATCCCTCCTTTAACTCTACCCAGCCTCCTTGTTCTGAAGTCCACTTTCTTTTGAATTAATATAGCTATTGTAGCTTTTTTTTAATTAGTGCTAGCAGTGCATATGTTACTCTGTCTCTTTATTTTTTTAAAAAATATTTTATTGTCAGATTGGTTTCCATACAACAGCCAGTGCTCTTCCCCATAAGTGCCCTCCTCTATCACCACCACCTCTTTTCCCCCCTCCCCCTTTCCCTTCAACCCTCAGTTCATTTTCAGCATTCAACAGTCTCTCAAGTTTTGCATCCCTCTCTCTCCCCAACTCTCTTTTCCTCTTTCCCTCCCCGTGGTCCTCCATTAGGTTTCTCCTGTGTTCCTGTTAGACCTATGAGTGCAAACATATGGTTTCTGTCCTTCTCTGCCTGACTTATTTCGCTTAGCATGACACCCTCAAGGTCCATCCACTTTCCTACAATTGGCCATATGTCGTTCTTTCTCATTGCCATGTAGTACTCCATTGTGTATAGATATCATATCTTCTTGATCTGTTCATCAGGTGAGGGACATTTAGGCTTTTTCCATGTTTTGGTTATTGTTGACATTGCTGCTATGAACATTGGGGTACATGTGCTCCTATGCATCAGCATTTCTGTATCTCTTGGGTAAATCTCTAGCAGTGCTATTGCTGGGTCATAAGGGAGTTCTATGGATAGTTTTTTGAGGAACCTCCACACTGTTTTCCAGAGAGGCTGCACCAGTTTACATTCCCACCAACAGTGTAGGAGGGTGCCCGTCTCTCCACACCCTCGCCAGCATCTATAGTCTCTTGATTTGTTCATTTTAGCCACTATGACTGGTGTGAGGTGGTATCTCAGTGTGGTTATTTTTAACCTGTGTCCTTATATTTAAAATGAGATTTTTATAATCTACATGTAAATGGGTGTTATTGTAGTTTTAACCCATTCTGACAATCTCTATGTTTTACTTGGTGTACTTAGGTCATTTAAAATAATTATTGATACAGCTAGACTAATATCTTCCATACTGCATCTATTTTTTGTCTATTGTATTTTTTATTTGTTTCTTTTTTTCTCTCATTTCTTCCTTTTGTTTTAATTGAGCATTTTATATGACTCTACTTTATCTGTTCTCATCATATTATTTATACTTAAAAATAGTGATTGTTCGAGAGCTTACTTTGTACATTTTTAACCAAATCTACCTTCAAAATACTATACTACTTAACATTTACTGTAGACACCTTATGTTTATAATTTTCTCCTCTCGTCTCTTGGCATGTTATTGTCATTTATTTCACTTATTAATATACTATAATCATCCGTCATTATTATTATTTGAAAAAATGGGTTATCTTCTAGATCAATTAAGAATACAAACAATAAATTGTTTTATTTTACCTTTATTCCTTCACTGATGCTCATCTTTGCTTTACATAGATACAAATTTCTGGTCTATATTAAATTTTCTTCTGCCTAAAAAGCTTATATTAACATTATTCTCCAGACATTTGCTATCTATGATTTTTTTCGGTTATCATTGGCCAAGAAAATATTTCTCCTTCACTTTTCAAATATGACTTCACTGGACATAGAATTCTAGGATGACATATTTCCCCCTTGTGTTTTATTTTATTTATTAATTTTTAAGGTTTTTCTTTAAATTCCAGTTAGGTAACACACAGTGTAATATTAGTTTCAGATGTACAATGTAGTGATTCAACATGTCCATACAACACTCAGTGCTCATCACAACAAGTGCACTCCCTAATATTTTACAACTCCACTCTCTCATTGTTTATGTGGTTCCTTATGAAAAGTTTGATGTAATTTTTATCTTCATTTCTATATAAGGTTTTGTTTTGTTGTTGTTTGTTTGCTTTAGATTTC
The DNA here is from genome assembly GCA_004023785.1 of Mungos mungo. NCBI lineage: Eukaryota > Metazoa > Chordata > Mammalia > Carnivora > Herpestidae > Mungos > Mungos mungo. The sequence continues at coordinate 40,117 of PISW01008974.1, forward strand.
ATTCAAGATTCTCTCTGTGTTGTTAGTATTCCTCGAACTCCATGTATTTTGGCCTGTCATTAATTTTGAAAAATTCTTAGTCACTGTTATTTCAAGTACTTCTTATGGCATCCTTTATTGTCTCCATCAGGCATCTCAATTACATAAATGTCACACCTTTTAATATCATTCTTGAGTTCTTGGATCTCTTAGGGTTATTGTTATTTTTAATTCTTTTTATCATTGTATTTAAGTTGGAAAGTTGCTATTAATTTTTCTTAAAATTTACTGATTCTTTGTGTTGAGCCTACTGATGAATCTATAAAAGGTATTCTTCATTACTATTTCTGTGATTTTGATGCCAATGATTTTCTTTTGATTATCTTTATAGTTTCCATATTACTGGTGACTTATCATATTTGATTTTGAACATTTTGTACTCTGTGCATTAGGGCCCTTATATGTTAATTATTTCACATTCCCTGCTTGATAATTTCAACATCTGTATCACATGTGAATATGGCTTTTATACTTGCCTTGTCTCTTCAAACTGTTCTTGTGTTTTGGCATGCCTTGTGATTTTTGTTGTAAGCAGACAGATTCTAGTGGATAACGGTGCTGAGATAGCGGTCTTTAGTGTGAGAATTTGTGCTATTTTTTAAGTTTATTTATTGTGTGTGTATGTGTGTGTGTGTGTGTGTGAGAGAGAGAGAAAGAGAGAGAGAGAGAGAGAGAGAGAGAGAGAGAGAGAGAGAGAGAGAGAGAGAGAGAGAGAGAGAAAGGGAGGTTCGGAGAGAGAGAGAGGGAGAGACAGAATCCCAAGCAGTCTCTGGTTGTCAGTATAGAGCCAAACTTGGGGATTGATCCCAAGAGATCATGACTTGAACAGAAACGAAGAGTCAGATGCTGAATTGACTGAGCAACCCAGGCTCCTTTGTGCTGTTATTTCTAGGAAGTGAGCTGTATTGAATCATTGTTTTAGTTGTCAGTGCCAGTGTCTTCAAATTCTCATCTCTCTTCTTAGTTTGAGGCTTCCCTACAAACTACTCCTCAAAGAAAAGCTGTCTTGTAGCTCTTTCCAACACAATCCACTGTTATTTTGGAGACTTGGAGTGGGGACAGGATTTAAGTATGGGAACATTTTAGAATTTATTGATAAAGGCCCAGGAATTCAGTAGCTTTGTTTCAGGCAGTGGTCTTCACACAACTCTCTCCCACTTCTCTTTTTCTCTGATTCCTTTCCTTAGCTGCATCATTGCCTGTGCCCAGCTGACTTTGTTTTGTTTCTTCTCATGTGAGAAAGGAAGGCCAGACTTAACTGGAGTCAGGAAGAATACCATTCTTAGCTTTGATAGGGCTTCAGAATTGTGCCCTGGGAAAGTCAAATTCCCTGGAGAGTAAAGGGAAGAAGGCATGTTTGACAATTACTAATATTTCCTTTCCCCTACCAGTCTAATTCTTACAGATCCTTTTCATAAGAACCTTATAGGAGGAAGAGTCTTGGAGATGTGAGAGCCCCTAATATAGAAGCAACCCTGCTGTTTTTCATTCAGTTTCTCCACATTCAACCTCCAGTAAGTTCTCAAAAGGATGTTTGTTTCTACAAATTTATGACTTCAGAGGCTTAACCTATGTAACAACCCTAGGTAAGCAATTATTGGGTGCTGTATCTCTCTGGATGTGCCTGTCTCTCCAGATTTCAGGGTTGTTTGCAATGTGACCTCAGTTTTCTGACAGGTTCAAGTTTATCCAGTTTTGTGTGTTTTGGGGGGAAGGGAGGAGTTGTTTATTTTTTTGTTTTGTTTTGTTTTTGTAAGGATGGTAGTGATAATCTCCAAGGTCATTACAAGTTCATCTCTGGATGAACATCACTTTTGGTTTTTGAGAAAGAGAGAGCACAAGTGGGGAGGGGCAAAGGGAAAGGAAGAGAGAGAGAATCTTCAGTAGGCTCCACACCCAGTGTGGAGCCTGATATAGGGTTTGATCTCACAATGGTGAAATCATGACACAAGCCAAAATAAAGTGTCAGATGCTTAATTAACTGAGACACCCAGGCACACTGAACATGAATTTTTTAAAATGTTTTCTGTCTTGCTACTCTGCATTGAATTCTGACCAGTATCTTCAGATCTTTCCAGTACTACTATACTTAATCCCACTACTGTCTTTTTAATTCAATGAAAATATATGTGCATTTTAATTTTTAAAAGTTTTATTTCATTTTATTCAAATCTTCCTGTTTAATTAATACTATCCTTTTCTTATGGTCTTCAGTTATTCTCAATACTTTTAAATATACTTACATTTAATATTATTGTTCTACCTCTTTCTTGAGCATAGTCTCTGAGGTGTGAACAGTAGGACAGTGAGAAGGGGTTGTAGAGACCACTTTGTAGTCAGGGTGACCTGATTTAAAATCTTCATGCCAACACATCCCAGTGATGGTGTGATTTTTGGAGAAGTTACCCCCAAAATAAAGTTGTCTCACTTGTGAAATTGTATTATTAATAATTGATAATTAAGCAGTAATGGGAAGTCTACTTCAGTGTCTAGCATACTTATTTTAGACATGCTAATGTTGTTTATTCTCATATCTTACCTAATTGAAATTGTCTAGCTTATCAAGGATGACTTAATTCCCTAAGAAATAGATCCGGACAACCTCCATACCCTTACTGCAACTTCAAGTACTCCTCTCAGCCTCAAAACTAGGACTGATGGAAACGCTGGGATGGATGGTACTCTTCCCACTTCCCCAGGCTTGTCCCCTCTCTTGCAGCAGTTAGGGCCTTGTGTTCAGTCCCCCTTAATTGCATCATTATCCATCTCCCCCTTGCCCCCACTTTCACATTTTCAACTGAACCTGGATGCTGGCCATGATAGTTAAGTGTTGATTTTCCTGGAGTTAGCATAGCCAGTGATGATCAGAGGGAGCTCAGCTTCTGTGTTTGAGGCAATTTCTGGGTGCCAGGGTACAATAGACAGACAAGAACACTATAATCATAGAGTTTATATGCAATAGGATAGACAGAACACAGACACCTAAACCAACTCAAGTACCAGATAACAGACCACCGACAAGAAGGTAAAGTTGGGCTAGGAAGAGGGTGAGTGTGGTATTCTCTGAGTGGATAGGGACAGTCCTTTGTACTACCTTAAGCACCTGAACCTCAGACTTGTAGCATCAGGCTCAGTTCTCTGCTTCCAACACCCATCCCTCCTGTAAGCCACACTTTCTGGCTCTTACAGCCTTGTTTTGCCTTCTTGTTTTCCAGGGATCCACAGTGTGGAACCCCATTGAGTATTAGCCTTTATCTTTTCACTTAATCTTATATACTCCAACTGGAAGTGACTATCATGGCCAAATAAATTATTTTCACCACAATGTTAATGACTAAGGGTTGCAAACATCTTTCACCATTAGGAAGGATAACTTAAGACACCCAGACATCAATTCAAGGGAAAAATTATTATCTAATTCCAGACATTGCAAGGGAAGTTTGGAGAAATATTTTAGTCATTATAGATAGGTAGCCTTCCTCTTGCTTTTTCTCAAGAAATGGAGAATACATAGGCTTTTAATTTGAGCTCAGCGATTAAATGGGACTGTCAATCACTTCCCCACACTAAGCCACATTTTATTCATCTTTTTAAAAGTAAAAGACATTTCTTCCCAGTTCAAGATGGTAGAGATTTACTTTTTCTGATGCGTGGTCTTGTCTACACTTCCCTACAAATACAAAAAAATTCCTTGCAAGTTATACAACAAACAATAAGCTGGTTCTGCAGGCTAGAGAGAAGACAAAAGACTAGGGACTTTACAGCTTGAGTACCAATGCTGCTGTGAGCTACTTGTACTTCCTTTTTATCTCTCATGTGCTCTGGAATTGGGTATCATGCTGGCTTGAAACCCAATATAAAACCCTACACCCAAGAAAAGGCAAATGAAAAGTCTTCTCTCCCTGTCCACAGGATTCGGGAAAGAGAAACTGAAGCACAACCAAGTGTGGAATCCCACTCCTGCTTCACAAGGAGAGTCCCAATGGGTGGTCTAAACTATTTTTTATTTAAATAGTTTATTATCAAGTTGGTTTTCACATAACACCCAGTGCTCTTCTACGCAAATGCCCCCCTCCACGACAATCATCCCCTTCCCCTTCCCCCCTCCCTCAGCCCTCAGTGTGTTCTCAGCATTCAAAAGTCTCTCAAGATTTGCCTCATTCCCTCTACCTAACTCTCCCCCCCACCTTTCCCCTTCCCATGGAACCCTATTAGGTTTCTCCTGCTAGACCTATGAGTGAAAACATATGGTATCTTTCTTTCTCTGTATGACTTATTTCGCTTAGCAAGACTCCCTCCAGGTCCATCGATTTGCTACAAATGGCCAGATTTCATTCTTTCTCGTTGCCATGTAGTATTCCATAGTGTGTGTGTGTCTGTGTGTGTCTGTGTGTGTGTATGTATCTCACATCTTCTTGATCCATTCATTAGCTGATAGACATTTAGGCTCTTTCCATGATTTGGCTATTGTTGAAAGTGCCACTATGAATATTGGGGTACATGTGCCACTATGGGTCAGCACTTCTGTATCCTTTGGGAAGATACTCAGCAGTGCTATTGCTGGGTCATAGGGGAGTTCTATTGTTAATTTTTTTTAGGAACCTCCACACTGTTTTCCAGAGAGGCTGCACCAGTTTACATTCCCACCAACAGTGTAAGAGGATGCCCGTTTCTCCCCATCCTTGCCAGCATCTATAGTCTCTTGATTTGTTCATTTTAGCCACACTGACTGGTGTGAGGTGGTATCTCAGTGTGGTTTTGATTTGTATTTTCCTGATGATGAGTGATGCCAAGCATCATTTTATGTGCCTGTTGGCCATCTGGATGTCCTCTTTGGAGAAGTGTCTGTTCAGGACTTATGCCCATTTCTTCACAGGATTATTCATCTTTCAAGTATGGAGTTTAGTGAGTTCCTTGTAGATTTTGGATACCAGCCTTTTATCTGATATGCTATTTGCCACTATCTTTTCCCATTCTGTCGGTTGCCTGTTAGTTTTTTTGATTCTTTCCTTTGCATTGCCGAAGCTTTTTATCTTGATGAAGTCCCAATAGTTCATTTTTGTTCTTGATTCCCTTGCCTATGGGGACATGTCGAGGAGGAAATTGCTGCGATTGAGGTCAGGTAGGCTATTTCCTGCTTTCTCCTCTAGGGTTTTTATGGTTTCCTGTCTCACATTCAGATCCTTTATCCATTTTTGAGTTTATTTTTGTGTATGGCGTAAGAAAGTGGTCTAGTTTCATTCTTCTACATGTTGCTGTCCAGCTCTCCCAACATCACCTGTTGAAGAAGCTGTCTTTTTTCCATTGGATACTCTTTCCTGTTTTGTCAAAGATTAATTGGCCATACACTTGTGGGTCCAGTTCTGGGCTCTCTATTCTATTCCAGTGGCCCATGTGTCTGTTTTTCTGCCAATACCATACTGTCTTGATGATGACAACTTTGTAGTAGAGGCTAAAGTCTAGGATTGTGATGCCTAGGGTTTTGGTTTTCTTCTTCAAATTCCTTTGACTATTCGGGTATTTTTTGTTATTCCATACAAATTGTATGACAGTTTCTTCTAGCTCTGAGAAGAATGCTGGTGGAATTTTTGTTGTTTCTTTCTTTTTGTTAGTAATTTTTATTTATTTATTTATTTATTTTAATAGTTTATTGTCAAATTGGTTTCCATATAACACCCAATGCTCTTCCCCACAAGTGCCCTCCTCCATTACCACCACACCACGACCCTTCCCCCTCCCCCTCCCCCTTCAACCCTTGGTTCGTTTTCAGTATTCAATAGTTTCTCAGGTTTTGTGTCCCTCTGTCTCCCCAACTCTCTTTCCCCTTCCCCTCCCCATGGTCCTCCATTAGGTTTCTCCTGTTAGACTTATGAGTTCAAACATATGGTATCTCTCCATCTCCTCCTGGCTTATTTCGCAGAGCATGTCACCCTCAAGGTCCATCCACTTTGCTACAAATGGCCAGGTTTAATTCTTTCTCATTGCCATGTAACACTCCATTGTATGCATATACCACATCTTCTTGATCCATTCATCAGGTGATAGACATTTAGGCTCTTTCCATGATTTGGCTATTGTTGACAGTGCGGATATGAACATTGGAGTACATGTACCCCTATGTGTCAGCACTTCTGTATTCCATGGATAAATCCCTAGCAGTGCTTTTTCCGGGTCAGAAGGGAGTTCTATTGATAGTTTTTTGAGGAACCTCCATAGTGTTTTCCAGAGCAGCTGTACCAGTTTACTTTCCACTAACAGTGAAGGATGGTGCCCGTTTCTCCACACCCTCACCAGCATCTATAGTCCCTTGATTTATTCATTTTAGCCACTCTGACTGGCATGAGGTGGTATCTCACTGTGGTTTTGATTTGTATTTCTCTGATGATGAGTGATGTTGAGCATTGTTTCATGTGCCCGTAGGCTATCTGGATGTCCTCTTAGAAGAAGTGTCTGTTTATTTCTTCTGCCTATTTTCTCACTGGATTGTTCATTTTTCAGGTGTGGAGTTTGGTGAGTTCCTTGTAGATTTTAGATACTAGTTCTTTATCTGATATGTCATTTGCAACTACCATTTCCCATTCTGTCGGTTGCCTATTAGTTTTCTTGATTGTTTCCTTTGCAGTGTAGAAGATTTTTATCTTGATGAGGTCCCAATAGTTCATTTTTGCTTTCATTTCCCTTGTCTTTGGGGATGTGTCGAGTAGGAAATTGCTGTGGTTGAGGTCAAGGAGGCTGTTTCCTACTTTCTCCTCGAGGGTTTTGATGGTTTCCTGCCTCACATTCAGGTCCTTCAGCCATGTTAAGTTTATTTTTGTGTATGGTGTAAGAAAGTAGTCTAGTTTCATTCTTCTGCTTGTTGCTGTCCAGTTCTCTCAGCACTACCTGCTAAAAAGGCAGTCTTTTTTCCATTGGATACTCTTTCCTGCTTTGTTAAAAATAAATTGGCGGTACATTTGTGGATCTAGTTCTGGGTTCTCTATTCTATTCCATTGGTCTCTGTGTCTGTTTTTGTGCCAATTCTATACCATCTTGATGATGACAGCTTTGTAGTAGAGGCTAAAGTCTGGGATTGTGATGCCTCCCGTTTTAGTTTTCTTCTTCAATATTACTTTTGCTTTTTGGGGTCCTATGTGGTTCCATACAAATTTTAGGATAGCTTGTTCTAGCTTTGAGAAGTAGGCTGGTGCAATTTTGATGGGGATTGCATTGAATCCTTAGATTGCTTTAGGTAGTAATGACATTTTCACAATGTTTATTCTTCCGATCCATGAATAGGAAATGTTTGTCCATTTCTTGGTGTCTTCTTCAATTGCTTTCATAATTTTTCTATCGTTTTCATCAGGCAGGTCTTTTACATCCTTGGTTAGGTTTATTCCTAAGTATTTTATGATTTTTTGTGCAATTTTGAATGGGATCTGTTTCTTGATTTCTCTTTCTGCTGCTTCAATATTGGTGTATAGATGCAACTGATTTCTGTACATTGATTTTGTACCCTGCAACTTTACTAAATTCATGGATCTGTTCTAGAGGGCTTCTGGTGGAGTTGATCAGGTTTTTCATGTAGAGTATCATGTCATCTGTGAAAAGTGAAAGTTTGACTTCCTCTTTACTGATTTTGATGTTTTTTATTTCCTTTTGTTGTCTGATTGCTGATGTTTAACACCACTGTGTTAAACAATGGTGGAGTGGATACCCTTGTCGTGTTCCTGATCTCAGGGGGAATGCTCTTATTTTTTCCCCCTTGAAGATGATATTAGCTGTGGGCTTTTCATAAATGGCTTTTATAATGTTTAAATTAGTTCCTTCTACTCCGACTTTCTGAAGGGTTTTTATTAAGAAAGGATGCTGTATTTTGTCAAATGCTTTTTTCTGCATCTATTGACAGGATCGTATGGATTTAATCTTTTCTTTTGTTAAGGTTATGTTTCACAATGATGGATTTGCAAATATTGAACCAGTCTTGTAACCCAGGAATAAACTCCACTTGATCGTGATAGATAATTCTTTTTTATATTCAGTTGAATTCGATTTGCTAATATTTTGTTGAGTATTATTGCATCTGTATTCATTAAGGACATTGGTCTGTAGTTCTCTTTTGTTTCTGGGTCTCTGGTTTGGGTATCAAGGTGATGCTGGCTTCGTAGAATGAGTTTGGAAGTTTTTCTTTCTATTTCTATTGTTTTGGAAGAGTTTGAGAAGAGTGGGTATTAGCTCTGCTTTAAATGTCTGGTAGAATTCCCCTGGGAAGCCATCTGGCCCTGGGCTCTTATTCGTTGGGAGATTTTTGATAACAGATTCGATTTCTTCACCGGTTATTGGTCTATTGATGCTTTCTGTCTTTTCTCTTTTGAATTTTGGAAGTGCCTGTATGCTTAGGAATTTTTCCATTTCTCTTAGGTTGTCCAGTTTGTTGGCACATAGTGTTTCATAGTAATCTCTAATGATTGCTTATATTTCTAAGAGATTGGTTGTAATAGATCCATTTTCATTCATGATTTTGTCTATCTGGGTGCTCTCTTTTTTCATTCTAAGGAGCCTGGCTAGAGGTTTATCAATTTTGTTTTTTCAAAGAAGCAACTCTTGGTTTTGTTGATCTGCTCAACTGTTTTGTTTTGTTTTTTGATTCTATCTTGTTTATTTCTGTCCTGCTCTTTATTATTTCTTTCCTTCTGCTGAGTTTGAGGTGCTCTTGCTGCTCCCCTTCTAGTTCCAATAGGTGCACTGTTAGATTTTGAATATGTGCTTTTTCTAGTTTGTTGAAATAGGCTTGGATTGCAATATACTTCCCTCTTAGGACTGCCTTTACTGCGTCCCATAACGTTTGAATTGTTGTATTTTGTTTTCATTTGTAACCATATTTTTAAAATTTCTTCTCTAATTGTCTGATTAGCCCAATCATTCTTTAGTAGGGTGGTTTTTAACATCCACATTTTTGGAGGTTTTCCAGACTTTTCCCTGTGGTTGATTTCAAGTTTCATAGCATTGTGATCTGAAAGTGTGCATGGTATGTTCTCAATTCTTTTGTATTTATTAAGGGCTGTTTTATGACCCAGTATGTGATCTCCTCGAGAATGTGCCATGCGCACTTGAGAAGAAAGTGATTTCCCTATCTTCAGGTTTTAGAGCTCTAAATATATCTATTAATTCCATCTGTTCCAGTGTTCCATTCAGGTCCATTGCTTGTTTAGTGATTTTTTGTGTGGTTGACCTCTCCATTGTTGTAAGTGGAGTATTAAAGTCCTCTTCAATTAGTACATTCTTATCAATAAGATGCTTATGTTTGTGATTACTTGTTTTATGTATTTGGGTGCTCCAGAATTCGGTGCATAGGTGTTTACAATTGTTAGTTCTTCCTGATGGAGAGATGCTGTAATTATTATATAATGTCCTTCTTCACCTTTTGTTACTGCTTTTACTTTAATGTCCAGTTCGTCTGTTATAAGTATGGCTAGCCCAGCTTTTTTGGCACCCAGTCGCATTGTATATATTTCTCCATCCCCTTAGTTTCAATCTGAAGGTGTCTTTAGGTCTACGGTGAGTCTCTTGTAGACAGCAAATGGATGGAGTTTGGTTTTTGATCCATTCTGCTACCCTGTGTCGTTTGATTGGAGCATTCAGTTCATTTACATTCAGTGTTATTATTGAAACATGTGGGTTTAGATTCATTGTGTTCTCTGTAGGGTTCATGTTTGTACTGATATCTCTGGTTTCTTATATTCCTTGCTACCTTTCTCTCATAGAGTCTCTCTTAGGTTTTCTTGTAGGGTTGGTTTGGTGGTGATGAATTCTCTCAGCTTTTGTTTATTTGGGAACACCTTTATCTCTCCTTCTATTTTGAATGACAAATTGGCTGGATAAAGAATTCTTGGCTGCATATTTTTCCTGTTTATTACATTGAAGATTTCCTGCCATTCTTTTCTGGCCTGCCAAGTTTCAGTTGATTGGTCTGTAACCACTCTGGTAGGTTTCCCTTTGTATGTTAGGGCCTTTTATCCCTATCTGCCTTCAGAATTCTGTCTTTATATTTTGCCAGTTTGGTTATAATATGTCATACTGAAGGTTGGTTCAAGTTATGTCTTAGGGGAGTTCGGTATGTCTCTTGAGTTTCAAAGTCTTTCTCTTTCCCCAGATTGGGGAAATTTCATGTATAATTTGCTACAGCACCCCTTTCAGAATCTCTGTCTTTGTCTTCCTCTTCAGGAACTCCTATGATACGAACATTGTTCCATTTGAATGTATCACTCAGATCTTGAATTCTCTTTTCATGCTCCTGGATCAATTTCTCTCTCTTTTTCTTGGCTTCCTCTTTTGCTATAACTGTGTCTTCTAATTCACCTATTCTTCTCTCTGCTTCTTTGATCCGTGCAGTGGTAGCCTCCATTTTATTATTTACCTCATTTATAGCCTTTTTTTTTTTAACTCATCACAGGTATTTTGAAGGTTTCTCTTCTTTGTTTCATTATCTTCTCTGATTGCTACTGTTCTTTTTTCAAGCCCAGCAATTAATTTTATGACAATCTTTCTAAATCTTGTTGAGTTATGTTGCTTGTGTCTGTTTTGAGCAGTTCTGTAGTTGTTATTTGTTTCTGGAGTTTCTTTAGAGGAGAGTTCTGTAATCACTTTGGCTAGCTTTCTGTCTCCTGTCAGTTTTAAAAGCTCTTTCTGCACTGTGCCCCTATTAGTATTGCTCGTTTAAAGGAGATTCTTGACTGTCTAGGGTCTGTCGTTTCAGTAGATGTTCTTTTATGGTGTCTCTCAGTTTCTCTTGTTATGCCTCTAATTAATTTATTTCCCTACTCAGCGATATTTGGGACTTTCCACTATGTGTGCTTTTACTTGTTTCTTGAGGCATCCCTGAAAAGGTAAACAGACAGATAAGCACACGGGGAACACAAACACACAAATACATGGACAGAACAAGTAAAGAAGCAAACCAAAAGGGGAAAGAAAAAAAGATACAGGAAAGAAAATAGAGGACAGGAAAGGGGAAAAAAAAAACAGAAGGCAGGGGGGGGGGGGGGGAGGGGATGACAGTGACAACCAGAGATAAAGGGCAGTTTGACAGCATAAAACCTGCAGAAGGAAAAGATAAGGATGAGATAAAGGAAAAAATATCTGGATGGTAAGATGTGATCTAAGAGCAACAGTGTATAAATGTTGGTCTTTCCCAGACTCCAGGGGTAAAGGGAGAAAAGAAGGAAATGGGAAAATAGAAATGAGAAAACAAGGGGAAAAAATTAAAATGTAAAAATAATAAGAAAAGAAAAAAAACCAATTAGAAATAATAGGCAAAAACACAGCAGCTCTCCAGTGTGGATGGGCCTTTCTTGGTGTAGGTAGTTATGGTCTCAGGGGCTGCTGTCTGAGGCCCCACCTTGGTGGATTCAGGGAGAAGAATGGCGGTGCCCCAAGCCCCCCTCAGACCATGTGTTGCCAGCCACTCTCTTGAGTCCAACCTCCTTGTGCCACAGGCGGGTCAAATTGATTCAGTTTTCTAAGTTCCACCAGGTTTCTAAGTCCTAGCCCACGCACTTTGATATTGCCACCACAGGTAAAATCTCTGGCAGGCGGGCAGCTTTCTGCTGTAGGGGGATTGTGGAGCCAGTTTTTCCCCTGGCTCCACCTGAATATGGCAAGCTGCCAGGGTCCAAGGGAGAACAAGCCCACTGAGGGGGACGGATTTCCCTGTACGTGCCCAGTGGCTCTCAGTCCTGGGCAAGGTCTTCCCTCTCCAGAGATTACACTACTTCTCTTCCCCTGGTCTCTCCGCCACCCTGCACAGTGGTCACGTGCGTGGCTGTCCTCATTCTGCGCGTCTCTGGGTGTTTTCTCTCCTGGCTCCGCTTTGGGCTGGAGCTCCCTCCCCCAAAGTCTCAGGTCCCAGTTCGCACTCATTCAGGCATCCATGAGGATGTTGTCAATAAGAGGTCTGTGTGTGCACTTCCACTCTTAGAGATCAGAAAGCTGTGGCTTTTAATTCTTCTCATTTTGATAATTGCGGGTGGGCAGAGGTAATGGGGCTCCTTACTTCTCCGCCATCTTACCCTCTCTCCTCCAGGTCTGAACTATTCTTATCATCTCCATTCATTCCATAACTTAGGACCAAAGATCCAATCCACACCAACATTAACAAAGCCCTGGTCATCCTAGTCAATACCACACACCCAGTTTACTGGCAGGAGAACCAATCTATCCACAGTGACAGCATTAAGGAAGCTCTACACTCAGAGGCATAAGACAATTCAAGCCCAGTGGCTTCTGCCATTCCTTTTCCTCAGAATGTCATAGGGACAGTTTAATGCCTAGAGATGTGCCTTGCACCACTGCAGATGTCATTAGCAGGGAAAGAGGGGAAGAACCAGCAGCAGTTGAAGAACAAAGCAGAGAGGAACAAACTGGACAACTATCTGCTAAACTTGAAGATTTAAAAAGGACCCAAAGTCTCATAATACAGTAAACAGAATATATAGAATACAATAAAAAATTACATATCATAGAAAGAACTGGTAAACCACTAGTGGAATGGGAAAAGATAATCAAATGGTGCCAGTCCTAAAAAGAATCAAACATTGAAATTATCTGACATGGATTTTAAAGATGTTATCATAAATAAACTTGAACAATCAATTACAAATCTCTTGAAACAGATGGAAAAACTCAAAAAATATATAAAAGAGCCAAATGAAAATTATACAAATTAAAATGAAATAAAATAAAATATGCTGGATGGACAAGATACTACAGTCAAAGTTGACAGATAATAGAAGCAGTAAACTTGAAGATAGAGCAATAACATTTATTCGATCTCAACAATAGAGAGAAAATCAATGAAGAAAAATTTAACAGAACCTGAGTAACATGTGAAATTATTTAGTAATAATACCATCTAACATTTGTATTTAATTAAATAATAACCTAAAGATCCCCAAACATGACATTAGACATAGCCCACGAATCCAAGATGATGAGAGAATTCCAAGATAAACTAAAACAAAATTCATACCATGACACCATATTTAAATTTCTGCAAACTGTAGACAAAGAAAAATATTTAAAGGCAACTGCCTTTCTTAAAGGTGAAAACAATTTAAATGATACAAAGGTTCTCCTCTTAAACCATGGTGTCCAGAAGTGACATGACATTTTTTAAATTTAAAAGATGAACTAAAAGAAAGAACTATCAATTCCAAAGCCTATATTAACAAAAATCCCCTTCAAAAATTAAGAGAAATGAGGATATTCTGAGATGAAAAAAAGCTAAGAGAACTTGTTGATAGTTGACTGATCCTTAAGGAATAACTGAAGGAAGATTCCCCCCCAAAACAAAAAACAAACAAACAAAGCAAAACAAAACAAAAGAAGCATCTTGGAAAATTTATAAAGAAAAATAGAATAATTAAATGTGTAAAAGTAGTGGTAAACATAATTGATTTTCTCTTTATGATTTTCTTTAATGATATTTTTAATTTGAAACAAAGAATGTAACATCACCTGATGCAGTCACTGCTTAATGTAAAGACCTAAGACAAACTTAGGAAGTGGTGAAATAAGGGAACCTAATGCAAGTAAAATTTTGATGCTTCACATATAGTGATAAAACATGGGCACCAGTAGGTTGTAATATTTTACACTTGTATATGGCAATATCTGCGGTAAAATTTTAAAACGCTATAAAACACTGAGCTCAAAATAATTGCAAATAAATAAAAATAAAAATTTTAAAGTGTTCAAGCAACAGAAGCTAGGATAAAAAAAAACAAAGATATGAGCAACAGAAAGATTAAGCTAAAATAATAAAATGCCAGACGTATGTCTAACATATCAATAATTCAAATGTTATGGCATAAAATAATTTAAAGAGATTGGATTAAAAAAACGTGAGGTAACTATACACTGTATATGAGAAATTCAAGACTCAGACACTCATGTGTCTAATAGAAAAATATATATATAATGAAATTATTACTTATAAAAATTAAATGTGGTTGTACTTACATCAGTTAAAGAAGATTTCAGATAAAAAACTTGCTAGGATAAAACATGGATATTGAGTCATATAAAACAGATCAATTCACCAATGGTATATAACGCTAAACATATGCACCAACGGCATTTATGATACGAACACTTTAGGTCTGAAAGAGACATAGGCAAATCCACATCCTTGGTTGGGGGCTTCAATACTCCACTGTCAGCAATTACAGAACTTCTAGGGAGAACAACAGCAAGGATATGGAATGACTGAACAACACCTAACCATCACGTTTGAATTAACATTTATAGAGCCACAAAGCAAAAACGTAAACTTCTGTCTCAAGATTAGACGAAGAACTGAATACATCCAGAAGAAGGGAAAGGAAATAATAAAGACAAACAGAAATGAATGCAATTGAAAACAGGAAAACAACAAGAAAGATCAATGAAACAGAATTTTGCCTAAAATTAAAAAAAATGTAAAATGATAACAATTCTTACAAGGATAAAAATGGAGACAAAAACCACCAATATCAAAATAAAGCCAGATATACCACAACAGACCCTGCCAACATTAAAGGGTAAGGGACATCTGGGTGACTCAGTCTATTAAGCCTCCAACTCTTGGTTTCTGCTCAGGTCATGATCTCATGATTTTGTAAGTTCAAGCCCAGTGTCTGCAGTGGAGAGCTTGCTTGAGATTCTCTCTCTCTCCCTCTTTTTCTGCCCCTTCCCCACTTGCACTGTCTCTGTCTCTCTCAAATAATAAATAAATAAACTTTTTAAAAATCTTTAAAATGGTTATAAGGAATGCTATGAACAAATTTAAGCTCGAATTTGTCAAGTTAGAAGAAACAGACCAATTTGACTAAAAAACTGCACAAATTACATAAATTCAATCAAGATGAAAAGATAATCTGACTAGCCCTATGACTGTCAAATAAAGTTAATTCGTAATTAAAATCCCTCTTCCCATTTCTTCAGGTCCAGATGATTTTACCAAATCTGGACGGCAGAATTTTACCAAATATTTGCAAAAGAATTAACATTTTACACAATCTGTTCCAGGAAAAAGAAAAGAAAGGAATCCTTCCTAACTTGCTTTTTAAGGTCAGGATTACCCTGTTATCAAAACCGAATAGTATGTGCCTGCACACCTTGGATGTACATGCACATACACCCTCCCAATATCTTTCATAAACATGGATGCAATATCCTCAATACAATTTTTACAGTCTAGCAATGCTTATATAGTCTTCTAACAAGTGAAATGTATTCCATATATATAAGGCTGGTTCAATATTTAAAAAAAAATCAACCAATGCAATTCATCATATGAATAATCTACAGAAGAAAATTCATGATTTTATCAACTGATATGGAAAAAGTTATTTGACAAAATTCAAACTCAGTCACATAAAAGCTCTAATTATAGTAGTAATGAAGGGGACGTTCCTCAAACTCAGAGTATTTATAGAAGTCTATAGCTACCATCATAATAGTAAAAGACTGAATGTTTTACCTCTGGTTTCAGAAAGAAGGCAAAGATATCCTGTCTTTTTTAAAACTCTTTTTTAGCATTTTATTTTTCAGAGACAGAGAGAGAGAGAGAGAGAGAGAGAGAGAGAGAGAGAGAGAGAGAGAGAATGAGCGGGCGAGGGGCAGAGAGAGAAGGAAACACAGAATCTGGAACAGGTTCCAGGCTCTGAGCCTGATGCCGGGCTCGAACCCATGAACTGTGAGATCATGACTTGAGCTGAAGCTGGCCACTTAACCGACTGAGCCACCCAGGAGCCCCAAGGATATTCTGTCTTACCACACACACTAAATAATTTTCTAAAAGTTTTCAGTACTGCGGTTAGGCATGAAAATTAAATAGCATGCAAAATGGAAAATAAGAAATAACACTATTTCTATCTGCAGACTGCCTGACTGTCTACCTAGAAGATACTAAGACATTTACAAAAACAACAACAAAGAATTCATAGAACTAATAAGTGAGTTAAGTTTGGTCATAAGATGTAAGATAAACCCACAAAAAATAATTATATGTCAATATGCTAACAATGAACAAGTGGAAGCACATATAAGCATGCAATATGGTTGAAGAAATGAAATGCATAGGTATAAATATGATAAAACATGTGCAGGAGATGTATAATGGAAATTACAAAATGCTAATGGGAAAAAATCAGAGCATACCTAAATGCTTTATGAAAAGTAGTGTACCAGTATTAGAAGACTAAATATAGTAAAGAAGTCAATTCTTTCTAAATTGATACATGGGTTTAACAACATTACTATCAAAATTTCAGCAAGGATTTTGTAGATGTAGACAAATGTGTTGTAAAAGTTATAGGAAAAGGAACCACTCTAGAATAGCAGAACAAGGCTGAAAAGTATTAAGTGGAAGAAATCACTCTTCCCCAAGTTAAAATTTGGTCTATAGCTACAGTAATCAAGACATCGTGGTCTTGGCAGAAGGACAGACATGAATCAATAGAAATAGGTCTGTACAAATAAGCTCCATTCATTTTCAACAAAGGAGCAAAAGTAGCCCAGCAGCAGTTGAGGAGAAACAGCTTTTTCAATAAATGATGCTGAAACCACTAGATATTCATAGGCAAAAAACCCCAAAAAAACAAAAACAAAAATAAAAAAACTGATTCTCCACCTACACCTCATGCTTCATATGAAAAATAACTCAAAATGAATCACTATTCTCAAATATAAAATACGAAACTATGAAACTTTTAGAATAAAACGAGATGCAATATTATTAATCTCAAAGCCAATTGTACTATACATAAAATGAAAAATTCATAAATTGAACCTCATCAAAACTAAAAACTTTTGCACTGTGAAAGACTAAGAGGTTGACAATACAAATTATAGACTCAGAAAATATTTTCCAGTTATGTATTTAACAAAGAACTCATATCTTTAATATGCAAAAAAAAGCCCCCTCAAAACTCAGCAGTAAAATAAAGCAATTAAAAAGAAAATGGTGGGGTGCCTGGGTGGCTTAGTTGGTTAAGTGTCCGACTCTTCATTTCAGTTCAGGTTGTGATTTCATGGTTCATGAGATGGAGTTCCATGGAATGCTGTGTGCTGACAGTACAGAAGCTGCTTGGGATTTCTCTATCCCTCTCTCTATGCCCTTAATCCCCTCAAAAATAAAGACAAATAAACATTTTAAAAAAGAAAATGGACAAAGAAATGCACAAATAACTCACTGAAGAAATTATACTACATAAATGTCATATAAACACATGAAATGATATTCAATATCATTAGCCCTTAGTAAATGTGAAGTAAAGCTATAGTGAGAGATACTACACATCTAAATACCGGTGAGGTCAGAGACACTGGAGTTTCCCATTCATTGCTGGTGGGAGGGAAAATAGTACAACTTACTGGAAAATATTTTGACAGTTCCTTTAGAAACTAAAAATGAACTTTTCATACAATCCAGCAATTTCCTACTTGGGTATAGATTAAAAAAAAGAAGAAGAAACTTATTTCCAGGCAGAATCTTGCAAACCAAAGTTTATAGTAGCTTTATTTGTAACTATCCACCAAACTGGAAACTCCTTAAATACCCCTCATTGGATGAAAGATTAAACAAACTGGTTCATGTGTACAATGAAATACTATGCATCAATTAAAAGGAACAAACTATCAATACACACAACCATATGAATAAACCTTATAGGAATTATGATATATAAGCAAACTTTATTCAAGATAAGAGGTTGCAGGGTATCTTATATAGTATATTCATGAAGTAGCAGAGTTGTAGATGTGAACAACACAGTCGCGACTGTCAGGGGTTAGGGATGGGGCTGGTAGGTATGTGGCTATAGCAAGTGAATGAGGGAGTATTGTTACGATTTGACATTTCAGGATGTTGATTTTGTGACAATTACACAAACTACACGTGTGACAAATTTACATTAAGACACATATGCAGAGGAGTATGCAGAGGTAAAATATGAATGAGATCTGTAATAATTTACTTTCCTATAAAAGTATACTGACCAAAATTAAAAATAAAGTGTTTTAAAAATGGAAAAAATTAATAGTTCTTAAGAACTTTGACTACTTTTTATGTCCTCTAATTCAAATAGTTTTATATTATAGGAACCTGCGGTTTTATTTACAAGAGAAAGCTTTATGCATTATGTTCTTTGTTAGATGGGTAAGAACATGAGGGGGACAGGAAAGCTCAAACACTGATCTACTATTACATTTTAAACATGTCTACTAAAACTCTCCCTTTAAAAAAAAAGTTTACTTATTTATTTTGAGAAAGAGACAGAATGAAAGAGAGAACGAAAGAGAGAGCAGTGCAGGGACAGAGAGAGAGAGGAGAGAGAAATCCGAACCAGGCTCTGTGCTGTCCCTGATGTAGGACTCGATCTCAGAACCCATGAGATCATGACCTGAGCCAAATCAATAATCAGACACTTAACCAATTATGCCACCCACGTGCCCCCAGACTCTCCCTTTTGGATCCCCATGAACCAAGCCAGAAGACACAGGTCCTTATCCATTTATTTTCCATGTCTTCTCAATAAATCAATTCCCCCAGAATATAAGGTCATATTCAAGCACTTGACTTACTATCAGTTATATAGATGCCCCAACCCAATTCTTTATTATATTATCTCCAACCAGTAAGTTCTGACATTTTGAGGATTGTTCACTTAGATGCTTAATATTTCACTTTATTGTCCACAGACTCCTGGCTAAAATTTTATCTACCATCTTTCTCAGTGTTTTACCTGATTCAGTCCACCTAATCTTGAGGAGTTATTGGAAATATCAAAAAAGCATCTGTTTTAATGTCAGGCAATTATGAGCTCAAACCCAAGTTTAGGCACAAATTGTGTAATACTGGTGTCAGACTTCTTAATTTTACCAAGCTTCGGTATATTCACCTACAAGAGGACATGATTATACCTATCCAGAAGAATGGGTTAAGTGAGCTCATAAGTGGAAAGCACCCAGAACCCTGCTTGGGAAACAGAGCAATGCATACTCAGATGTAAATATGGTCCGTCTCATCTCTCCTTCAGTAATCAATGTTGTGTGAGTAAAGTTCACAACTCTAGAAACAGAGGAAATAAAATAAAGAAATAGCTGTGGGGCAGAATCTTCTGAACAGCAACACATTAGTGCAGTTGAACTTTACCAAATAGCAAATAGACAATTACTTTGCAAAGGAAAGGATGAGAAAAGCCAATGAGTATACAATTGCAGGGTGCCAGGTGGAGTGACCTCTGTTTGCTGCAGACCTACTCAATACCAGGTATATTTTCTTAGCACTCATAACAATGCAAAGAGTTGGGTGTGTGTGTGTGTGTGTGTGTGTGTGTGTGCGCGCGCGCGCGCCCGTGCGTTTGCATGTGCGTGCGTATCTGCATGTAGGACTCAGAGATATCATATGATTCGCTCAAATTCTCAGAGCTATTGTATCATTGTCTTTTAATGTATAAAAAAGCACCTCAAAACTCAGAGGCTTAAAATAATAAGCCTCTCACAAATTTCCAGATAGGCTGAGTGGTTCTTCTGATCTCTTGTGTGTGCATTCAGTTACAAGTTGAGCATTCATTTGCAGCTCTGGTGCTCTTGGCGGGGCTTTCTCCCATATCTGTGGGTCAGTTGGCAGCAGACTGGTCTACAGTGGCCTCAACTGGTACAGCTGGGGTCTCCTTTGGTTTCTCACATGAAAATGTCTCGTATCTCCCTTCAGAAGGCCAGCCTGGGTGAGATTTTGTTGTTGTTGTTTGCTTGCTTCCTTGCTTAAAAGCAATGACAGAGAAATGAGAAAGAACTGAAATACGTAAGTGTTTTGTTAAGATTTTTCTTGTGTCAGTGTTGTTATTAGTCCTTTTGTTACAGCAAATCATATGCCAATTCCATAATCAGAGAGTGTGGAAACTATAAAGTTACATGACTAAACATGCAGATACTAGGAACCATTTATTCAGCCAGTTACTGAGAGCAGAAACTGAAACCTGCTAGACCCCAATCTAAATTAGTACCCCCAGATCACAGTGCTTGTCAAGACATAAAGCTCCAAATACATCCTGGAATAGATGGTTATGTACTTGCAAGCCAAAGTGATTGATGGCCATTGAAATTCAACCAGAACCCAGGCTGCTTTGGACTGAACCCATTTCTGTCAGAAATGCCCTTCCCTGCCATCTATCCACTTGATAACTGTTGTAGTCTGAAGAACTAGAAATGTGGCTGACAGGCTATGAAACCAAGAAGGACCCCCTGCCTTCCTTTCCCCTTGAGTCCTATACTGTAGTATGACTCTAGAACCGTAGTTAAATTCAATTTCTTGTTTTATTTCCTTGAGACACATTACAATAGTCTCGTGTGTCTACAACACATCCACATCTTAAAGACAATCTGAGCAATCTAAAACACAACTCATAATGAAGCCCACTGTTAGAATTCACAAGAGGGCAGACAAAAAGCAAATGGTGCTAACTGAATTCTTTTAGATATGTCAAAGGAAATCTTGTCTCTCAGGTAGATAAAAATTGAGACATCTAGAATGTTTTTATGTAATTTAGCCTATGTTAAAATGGTGGGATCTTTCTGGGGACTATAATATTTAAAGTTATATTTCATTACCAAACCTTGTAGTGGGTATGCAAATCACATCTGTTTAATCCCACAGCTATGAAATGTCAAAACTTGATAACTTTGAATAATGGCTTCAACTGCTTTAAAATGTGAAAGATTTTGCTTCATTTTCTGTAGTGTTTAACTTTTCAACAAACAGGTGTCGATAGAACAAAGACCCCTGATAATACAAGCCAGATCTGATAGAAGCAATTCTTTTCTGAATCCTTAGAGTCTAGTTTCCAGGCAGCCTTTCCCCATATGAGTTTTATTTGCATGAGGGGCTTTTATTCTAGAAATTGATTTTGTTCCCTTAAAGTGACAATACTTGTTAAAAGGTCTGTTCCTCAGTGAGAATGGAAAATTGTCCAGTTTTTTATTCACAGTCAACAAACTTTTACAAAACTCAGAATCTGAAGCTGACATTTTGACAAAGCCAGGATTCCAAGATGAATGGGACATGTCCCTCCACACTGGGGCTCAGCAACTTGTACAAGTGCAGATGAGCTCATCTGGATGTACCACAGAACAGGAGAGGCAGTGGGATAGGTGGTAGGTGGCTTGGTTCTATCATTCCTCCTGCACTTTCTCTACCACCTGTTTTAGAAGAAATTCTGCCACCCTGAGGCCTCACCCACAGACAGATCAGGTGAATCCATGAATCAATGACTCTGAGATATGATAGGGTTAATCCACCTGGCTCATCACAGAGGTGCAGGGAGCCTGGAAAATTTCCCAGCATGCTTTACTCCCGCATCTGCACCATTGAACAGCTGGTTTTTCTGTTAGAAATGTCCTTCCCTGCCATCTATGCACTTTATAACTTTCCTTTCCTCTGTTAAGATCTGGCAAAGACAGGGCACCTGGGTGGCTCAGTCAGTTAAGGGTCCGACTTTGGCTCAGGTCATCATCTTCGTGGGTTCTAGCTCTGAGTCAGGATCTGTACTGACAGCTAGTGCAGAGACTGGAGCCTGCTTTAGATTCTGCATCTCCCTCTCGCTCTGATCCTCCCCTGCTCTCTCTCTCTCTCTCTCTCTCTTTCTCTCTCTCTCTCTCTCTCTCTCTCTCTCTCTCTCTCTCTCTCTCTCTCTCCCCCTCAAAAATAAATAAAAACATTTAAAAATTTTAAAAAAGATCTGGCAAAGATGTCAGCTTCCTTGACAGGCTGAGCCCATGGTCTCTTTCCCCACATTGAAAGCTCTCTCCCCAGGTTCTGAGAGCCTTCAGGACTCACTCTCGTTATAATGTCCAGGCTGTACTGAGGAAGTAGGCACCTCATGTTTGTAGCCAAGGGCCTGGTGCAAAACTTGTCAGTGGTAATGACAAGTGTCTGTAAAATTCAGTCATATCACAATTCTTTGTGTTTACTTTAATTTCCCTTACTAGACTCTACATGGGAGTTAATCTGATCTCTCATTTTATCCTTGTTTGTAATATAAGACCTGGCCCAGAATAGAGGCCTGATAAATGCAGATAAAAAATTAATGAATGACTTAGTAATGAAAATATATTCCCCACAATTATATCTTAGAATAACTCCCTTTTGGGTCATGTCAAAGACCCTTTTCCTTTAATGAAAACTTCACAGTTTTTAAAATGCTTTCAGATTCTTTGTCAAGGAGGATGAGAGGGACATGTCCAGCTACAGACCTTTCTGAGTTCTCTCAGTGGGTCAGAGCTCTGGTCTCCATACCCTTTTCTCTCTGTCCCAAAATCAACTCTCAGAGTTGTCCCTTTCTGTGCTTTGGCTGCATCCTCTGCAGAGAGCCAACTCTGTGCCAGGCAGTGCCCAGCACATTTTGGCAATCAGCACCCTCTTGGGCTCTGCACAGCATTCCCTAGGGGAACTCTAAGCCAGACAGGACAGACTCCGATCTGTCCGATCTGTCTCCAGAAGTCTGGTTGTGCAAGCTAGGAAGCTCTAAGCATTAGTGGGGGGGGGGGGCTTGTTCTCTTCTTTGCTCCTGTGTAAATGGACCTGGTGCTGGGAGGTTTACAAAATTCTAGTATTTAAAAAATCATGCCATTTGAGACAACATGAATGGACCTGGGAATTATTAGGCTAAGTGGAATAAGTCAGTTAGAAAAGGACAAATACCACATGATTCCACACATAAGTGGAACCTAAAACCACCATAAGAAAAAACCCCACAAATTAACAAGCAAACGAAAAGCAGAATCAGACCTATAAATGCAGGGAACAAACTGATGATGACCAGAAGGAAGGGGGTTGTGCAAAATGGGTGAAGGGGAGTAGGAAATAGAGGCTTCTGGGAGAATATGAGTTATGGAATGACTAAGTCATGGGAATAAAAGGCATTACATAAGGAATACAGTCAATGATATTGTAATAATGATATAATGGAATAGATGGTGGCTATACTTGTGAATATAACATAATGTATAAATGTGTGAAATTACTGTTAGACACCTAAAACTAATGTAACAAACACTATGTGTCAACTGTACTCAAATTTTTTTAAAAAAGTTAATTTCCCAAAGATAGATATCAGACCTCCATTCTATACCCTCTGCTGCATACCACTTTTTTTCTGAATTAAAAATTAGAAGACAGGGAAAAATTAGAAGACAGTGTGACATTGCAGTCTTCACTGCAAGTTCTGGGTCTGTGGATGGTTTAGCTTGTTCATGCTAACCCTATTCATATGGGTGGATATAGTGGTTTGGGGCATGATGTAAACTGGCTCATGTCTGTGCACTCAGAAGGATGATAATAGATGTGGCCTCAGGAAAACATTTTTAAAATACGATTTGTCCCTGAACTTACAGCCTAGAGAAGGCATTCTGAGAGCAGTAGTTATGACCCATGAGCTGCCAGTCCTCTGTCCTCACACATCCCACCCCATCCATCTCTTACTCTGCCTCCAGGTGTCTGAGTCACCTGCAATCGGTGGGTAAGTGGGAACATAGAGGAAAAAAATCAAGAATGATTGCCTCAAGGGAAAGCATAACAGAGTTAACTGCAGAATTGGTTAAGAATAGACTCTGCCCCATGTGTGGCTGAATGAGAATATTTTCATCATTCACGGCTGTAAGGCAGCACAGTGTCTTCCTCTGCACTCAAGTGACTGCACCCACCTTGTTACAGTACACCTGAGTCTCCATTGATGCTGAAGAAGCAATGCCTCGCTGATGAGTGGCCTTCTCACAGCATCGGGTGGTCATCTGAAAGTGCACATATGTCAATGGCCTTGTGAGCACTCTACTCCCTCCAGGTGCAGACACTGAAGAAATGTGCAAAGTTGGTGCTTAAACCAGTGGTTCTCAGAAGCATTTTGGGGGTATGGAGTTCTCCACATAGGAGTAAGCCTGTGACATATTATTTAATTATTATAGCAACACACAGGGCAGGTGGTTTTTAGCTCTATCTTAGAACTGAAAAAAAACTCTGATTTGGAAACACTAAATGATTTGCCTAAGGTCACACAGGCAATAAAACCTGGAGCAAAGTTGGGCAGAGCATGCCCACTCTGAAGGTCCGTTTCTTCCCATAACACTTCAGTAACCCCATTCTGCCTCCTTCTGTAAGGCAAGGCTGGACATGCGGTCCAGGGACGTGTGAGGCGAGGGTATGTTTTCATTACACTCTTAACACTGTATGCACACACTTTCTGTTAAGTGGAGACAAAGAAGTATTTCTTTAGTCTGTGTAATAGGAAAGTAAATTTTGCTCTATTTGTAGATCAAAGGATAAAAGACGGCACTATGCTTTTTAAAGCAGGTACAGATGCACAGAATAATATGGAGTGTAAAGGGCAAATCCCCACAAATGCAGTGATGTCCAGTGATTACATGCACAGATCTTTGCATCCTATATGAGAAGAGAAGAGCAAACAGAAGTCCAGTGTACCGTCACCAAATCAGAATCATCAAAATCACCCAATGTCCATATTGCCAAAAAGCATTATGCTGCAGAACACATACCTCCTTTTAGTTTCCTTCTAACTACATGGTGGGAGTATGTGCCTCCTGCTTCGTGTCTGACCCAGCTCTCACCGGAGTGACAGGCCTTGGTGGTGTAATATTGGAATGAACTGGTGGTTAAGGTTCCTTTATGCTCTTACCAACCTCCCTCTAGCTCCTGATGTCACTACCGTTGATCCATCACCCTCTTTATGATGCTGCTTCTCTTCCTGAACATGAAGCTCTGCACAATTTCTTTAGATATAATTATTTTTAATGATATAAATTGTTTCTAATTATCAGTGATATAATTGCTATTTTTGCTTATGAGAGGCATAACTCTTGGTATACCATTTTGTATTAGTCAGCTTTGTCTGCTATAACAAAATACCATAGACTGAGTGACTTAAACAAAATAAATTTATTTGTCAGCTCTAGAGGCTGGGAAGTCCAAGGCCAAGGTGCTGACAGTTAGGTTCTGGTGAAGCCTCTATTCTTGGCTTGCAGATGGCTTCCTTTTCACTCTCTCAAGTGGTGGACAGAGACAGGGCACATTATCTGATATACTTTCAGAGTATATCAGACACTATCAGATTAAGGCCTCACTCTCCTGGCCTCATTTAATCCTAAGTAATCTTTAGAATTCTATGCCTACATACAGTCATACTGGGGATTATGGATTCATCAAATGAATTTTGGGGGACATACAAATATTTAGTCCATTACACACTCAGGAGAACAGAGACAGGAGTTACATGGTTTGGATTGAATTCCACCTCTGCCTCTTAAAGCTGGGTGACCTTGGGAACATCACTTAACTTCTGTAGACATCAGTTTCTTATCCTTGAGATGGAGATATTAGTAGCCTACTTGTAGGATTGTCATGAGGATTAAGCTATTTAACACACAAGGAGTGTTTAGAACAGACCTGGCATAAGTGTTAGCTATTACTATTACTCTTTATAATTATGTGTTATAAAATATAAAATCACTAATAGTATTTATTCATCTACTATGAGACATTAATTAATACTACTTATTAACTAAGAGACTTATTAACTAAGTGACAATGGGGCAATAATGATGACAGGTGGCAGCTCTGTACTGTGCTGTGGCCCTGGTGCTACGTCCCTAGTCATGATCACACTTAATCTGCGCAGCTCCCTAGATCCTATTCTTAACTTCATTTGACAGACACAACAGCTGCCATCAGGGTGGGCCAGTGACTCCCTCAAAGTCACTTAGTGGAAAAGGGAAGGGTTTCTGATAAAATTCCCCTAAATCCATGCGTTTTACTATTACACTGTGTTTTATTTTTATTTTTTATTTTTTTAATAGTATATTCTCAAATTGGTTTCCATTTAACACCCAGTGCTTCTCCCCACAAGTGACCCCCACCATGACCATCACCCCCTCTCTTCCTCCCCATCCCCCTTCAGTCCATGGTTCATTTTCAGTATTCAGTAGTCTCTGCAGACGACATGATACTCTACATGGAAAACCCGATCGACTCCACCAGAAGCCTTCTAGAACTGATCAATGAATTCAGTAATGTTGCAGGATACAAAGTCAATGTACGGAAATCAGTTGCATTCTTATACACCAAAAATGAAGCAACAGAAAGAGAAAGCAAAAAACAGATCACATTCACAGTTGCACGAAAAACCATAAAATACCTAGGAATAAACCTAACCAAAGATGTAAAAGACATGTATGCTCAAACCTATAGAAAACTTATGAAGAAAATTGAAGAAGACACAAAGAAATGGAAAAACATTCCGTGCTCATGGATTGGAAGAATGAACATTGTGAAAATGTCATTATTACCCAAAGCAATTTACACATTCAATGCAATCCCCATCAAAGTTGCACCACCATTCTTCTCAAAGCTAGAACAAACTATCTTAAAATTCATATGGAACCACAAAAGACCCCGAATAGCCAAAGTAATATTGAAGAAGAAAACCAAAACGGGAGGCATCACAATCCCAGACTTTAGCCTCTACTACAAAGCTGTCATCATCAAGACAGTATGGTACTGGCACAAAAACAGACACATGGACCAATGGAATAG